>CAUYQU010085328.1:0-29689 GCA_963574635.1 Cheracebus regulus
TTGATTTTCTGTTCTTGTGTCAGTTTGCTGAGAATGATGGTTTCTAGATTCATCCATGTCTCTACAAAGGACACAAACTTGTCATTTTTTATGGCTGCATAGTATTCCATGGTATATATCTGCCACATTTTCTTTCTACAGTCTATCACTGATGGACATTTGCGTTGGTTCCAGGTCCTTGCTATTGTAAACAGTGCTGCAATGAACATACGTGTGCATGTGTCTTTATAATAGACAGGTTTATAATCCTTTGGGTATATACCCAGAAATGGGTTTGCCGGGTCAAATGGAATTTCTATTTCTAGATCCTTGAGGAATCGCCACACTGTCTTCCACAATGGTTGAACTAATTTACACTCCCACCAACAGTGTAAAGTGTTTCTGTTTCTCCACACCCTCTCCAGTATCTGTTGTCTTTTTTTCTTTTTCTTTCTCTTTCTCCCTCTCTCTTCTCTCTCTCTCTTTCTGTCTCTCTCTCTCTTTCTCTTTCTCTTTCATTCTTTCTCTCTTTGGGGCTAGAGTTTTGACATCTATACTTTCAGGGGACACAAGGCAGTTCATAGCAGTTGCTCTCCTTTGGTTTGTACCAAACTACACTGCCTGGTTGACCTTCTCTCCAATAATTTCTGTGCTATCTCTTTCCCTGAGTTTACATCTTCCTCACTCAGAAATATATGTCAACCTAAAAACCCAGTCCCAGTCGCTTTCTGTATTGGTCATTTCATCATCTCACAGGGCTTCCTCCATGACTTGTACCTGTGTGACCCTGACTTCGAACCTGCCTTCTCTCCTGGTCCTGCTTATTCACTCCTTCTGCACCCTTCCGGCCACCTCCAACAGAGGAAATTTTCCCCATGACCACAAAGGAATTTCCCTTTGCTTTACTCATTTATTTTTTAGTATAATGACTGTATCAGTTTCCTACAACTACAAAAAAAAAAAATACAATGAACTGGGTGGTTTCAAACAATAGAAATTTATTTCCTCACAGCTCTGAAGTCCAGAAGTCCAGAGTCACGGCATCAGCAGGGCTGTGCTGACTCTGAGGGCTGCAGGGAGGGTCTGTGTCAGGGCTGCGGGGAAGGCCCAGCACTTGGTGTTACCCACGGTCCTTGGCTCCTTGGCATCCTTGACTTGCAGAAGCCTCGCTCCATCCAGTCCCTCCCTCCACTGCCACGTGGCTTTCCCCCTGTGTGTATCTTTGCATTTCTTCTCCTCTTCTTATAAAGACAACAGCCATATTGGATGAAGAGCCCACCTTATTTCAGTATGGCCTCATGGTAACTTAACTGATCACACCTACTGCAACCCCATTTCCAAATAAGATCACATTCTGAGGCTCCAGAAAGGACCTTTTGGGGGGAAGCTATTTAACCTGCTAGGATAACAAATCCTTCCAATTCATTTTTGACCCTCTCTCATACATATTTTGTATTTTTTCATCTCCTGCTTGATACACAATAGACAACTGATAAATATATACTCAATGAGATTCTTTTTAAAAAGCATTTGTAAAGGAAGGAAACAAAAGCAGACAGTCCCATCAGTGTAGCCAGGGGCGCCAGCACCCAGGTCCCTGTGCCGTCCCTGCAGCCCTGTCCCCAGCAGCTCCACCTGTACAGCTGGCAGCCACACCACCAGCTGCTGCTGTCCCAGCTGCAAGTAGTGTGGCCTGTGTCAGACCGGGCTGGGGACCAGGAGGGGACAGGATCGAGGCAGTCTTGGACCAAGCACAGGGGTGGCTGGCAAGCTGCTTCACCTGCATTCAGATCCTCACTTCCAGGTGCCGTGACTTACTGGGCATCTTCAAGTCCTGTGTTTCCTTTCTCAAAAAGAAATGGGGGAAATTTGTTAATGGACAAACAACTCATAAATTTCCCAAATGATTTGTAGTCTGAAAACAAGTATATGAAAAATTTTCTCAAAACTTATCCCTGATTCTAAAATTAATTCCAAACTAACTGAATTTTTATTGGCTAAACTGTCACCTGTGGCTTAAACTTCAACAACTAGATTCTATTTGCAAAGTTGCATTGACTATCCAAGGCTCATGAATGGGAGAAGTAATGAGAGTATTTACAGAACATCTCAGTGTGTGTAGTTCCTGACCATACAGTGATTCCAAAATTAATTCCAAACTAACTGAATTTTCATTGGACAAACTGGCAACTATGGTTGAAACTTCAACAACTAGATTCTATTTGCAAAGTTGCATTCACTGTCCAAGGCTCATGTATGGGGGAAGTAATGAGAGTATTTACAGAATATTTCAGTGTGCATAGTTCCTGAAAATACAGTGATGATGCTAAAAATATTGGCTGTCCAGAAATGGGCTTTATAAAAAATAGAAAATCCCTAGCACACACTGCTCTGAAGTAGAGCAGAGTCAAAATGTTCTTTGAAAAGAAGCTATAAACAGATACAGTAAATAAGCAAAAATGCATGGATCCTGTGTGCCTCTAGGAGTGGTTTCAGGCTTCTGAATGTCTTTCATTTTGCCAGCAGTGCACAGCAGGCCTTGGGTTTGCACTCAGAGCAACCTGGCTTTGGGTCCCTACTGCACAGTTGTGAGACCTTTCATAGTTGAAATACCTCTCTGTGGACCTGAATACTGTGTTTTTATAAAGATGAAGAATGTCATAACTGTAGTTTCAGGACAAGTGAGGTGCTCCATGAATTTGAACATAGCTAAGCATTCTGGACCTCCAGGTGTGCATTTCTCTATCGAGCCTATAGATACCATGGAGCCTGAAGCCAGTGTCTAGGTCCATACCCCACATTCAACATGGACCAAGTTATGTAACCTTGAGTTAGTCATATAAACTTGCTATGCCTCAGTTTCTTCAACTGCAAAATGGAGATAGGAATAAAAAGAACACTATAATAGAATTGTTATGAGAATTAAATGAATTAATACAAGTACATGTCTTAACACAGTGCTTGACATTAATGTTTGCCATTATTATTATTATCTTCTGTCTAAAGTGTTCGTATCCCAGAAGCCAAACTGTCAGGATACCATGGTTTCAAAACAAGTAGGCAGTTGTTTGTGTTATGGTTGTTAGGAAGTAAAAGCAAAAATAATTCTATTTAAAAATTGTGAAAATGCAATGTATGCTGAAGTCATAGGTAAATAATCCAAAATCCTTCAATTTCAACATAAAAGCATTAAGATGCTGTTGCATTAATAGACTGTAGGATTTCAAAATACACAATTCTTTACTTATTTTATTAAAATGTTTATTTTTCTTAAATAGCAGTTGTATGATACAAAATGACAATAAAGTAGAATGAAAGGATCTTCTTTTTAATTATCACAGTTAAATCCAAATATGTATTTGCAGTAAAGGTTAGCATTTACATTAAAATACTTGTAGCACATTTGATTATTGAGTAGCTAGCAATTATACAGCATGCACATGTCAGGTTATACCTAAAAATTTCTCAGCAACTCCATTAAGTAATTACTTTCATCAGCCCCACTTTACCAATGAGAACACTGAGGCAAAGCTTCAGTAAGTTACCCAAGGTCCTTTCTCGAAATTCTCTCTCTCTAGAAGATAGAGATTTTGCCTTTTCTTAAACTTTCTTTCCATTTCCCATAGTACATACGTGCATAAGAGCCAACAAATATTGCAAACCAAATGATACACCACTTACAACAGTCAGAACCCTTGAAACTAAGGATTTATTTATGTAAGAAAAACGTTTCCAAATAATATGATCCAAGACTTAACTTTCTGAATATTTGACATATTTAGGGCATTTTGTTGTTATTTGAGTGCAATATGTTTGGTTTCTTTTTTGACAATATTATATAACTATAGAAAAATCAAAATAGATGAAATTGTCTAGGACAAAAATAATTTCTTAATTTTAATTTTACTTAAAATAGTCCCTTCCCACCAACCTCCAAGATGACATTACCATTCCAGACACATAGTAGAAGCTTAATACATGTTTATGGAGTGAATCTTGAACGAGCAGCTTTTCCATCAGAATGGTGGTGTCATTTCCTTTGAAATTATTCTTAATGCTTTAATAAGTGCTTTTGCTTTTCTATATTTTTTTCCATTACTGTAGAATACAATTTCATATCACCCTGTCCTCCCAATGCAAAGAGTGCCTGCATTGACCAATCAGGGGCAGCCTGGGATTTCACAGCTGATGTCTCCTACGTGATGCTGTTCTGAGGAAACAGAAATTTCAAATTTCCAATGTTTACTGTTCCCCAAACAGAAGCTGTCTTATTTTCATGAAATTATTTTATGGTTGCAACCACCTACAGCTTTACACATTTGTTAAAATGCAGCCCTGAAAAGCAGGACAGTGCAAGTCACGGCAATCCTGACATGCCTAGACCTTCAGAGGCGCATTACAGCATTTCCTGATGTGCAGAATCCATAGCCACACCACAATCCTCAGATTTTACTTTCCTTTTGCTCTGTCTGAAGGGAGATATGCATTTGGTGAGCACAGAGTTCCGCTTGCCATGGATGGATTTTGTATGTGAGGACATGTTGTTTCAAATAGTAATCAGTATGCTTCACCAATGTATGATGATGGATCTAAAAATGGTAGATTTCTGTGTGGTAAAGCATCAGGGTGTCTTTTGAGCTGGATGCTGGAGCCCCAGAAAGGTTACATTATTTTATAGGTGAAGAAAGCATTCAGATATGAAAAGTCACCTGAGCAGTGAATGGTGGAGCAAGGACTCAAACCTGGTGATTGAGTCTGCACTAGTGTGGTGGTTGTTTCTGCACTAATCCTGTGCGCTGTTGAAAATTTCCTTATTACTGTCGTTTAAGCACTTACTCTGGATAAGGCAATGCTTTTAAAGTTGCCGTTTTAAAAATTACATGACCTGTTTAAAAAAAGGCACAGATGAGATAGAAACACACCAGATACAACTTAATTATAATCAGGAGACTTACTATACTAAAGGAATTACAAAGATTAATGAGGTACTTTTAATTATTTATCTGAAAGAAGTTCATTGAAAACTGTACTTCCCAAAATGATTCATTTTGAAATAAATTTATAACTGAGATTTACTTCAGTATCAAATATTTAAAATATACGTTGATGCAAACAATATGTTGTATATCTGAAAATGTTTGCTTGTAGTTTATGAAAAAACTGTATTTGTATATAAATATTGTCTTAGACTACTTGGGCTGCATTAACAAGTTACCATGGACTGGGTGGCTTATAAACAACATAAATTTATAAACATCTACAATCAGGAGATGGGTAGATTTGATACCTAGTGAGGGTTCTTTTCCTAGTTCACAGATGGCCGTCTTCTCATTTTCTCACATGGCAGAAGAGGTGACTGGTGTCTCTGAGGTCTCTTTTTATAAGGGACCTAACCTCATCCATGAGGGCTCCACCCTCATGAGCTAATCACCTTCCAAAGGGTCCTCCTCCCCACAGCTTCACATTAGGGTTTAGGTTTCAACATAAGAATTTTTGGAGGTGGGGAAACAGATCTTCAGTCTATACACATATTTTTTTATAGATGGAAATATCCTTAGCTCAATGTTCATTTACTTTTAGGGTGATCATAGATGTGTTGAGTAGGTAATAAAAGCTGTGGGACAGTGGATCTTCAGAACATACCGGTATTGAAAGCCGCAGGAGTCCAGGCCTTTCTTGCTTCCCTTCAACTGAGTGACTGTCTGCATTCCCTCACCCTGACTCCCACTTGTCCTAACCCAGATTAACCCAGGATTCATACTCCGTTAAAACACCTGATATAGATGTTGGATAGTATCTTTTTTTTTAAAACCTAAATTACATTTTGAAATCTCCAGCCACATTCTTTTCTCTGATCTCTTATTTGTCCTGGTTTCCTCTGCTGCTTTTTATGCACACTTTTTTCTCCCCTCCTCTGCCCATTGCATTGTACCAGTGTCTTTCACTGCAATTATTCTTGTACCAGGAAAAGTAAAGGGTTTTTGTAAAAAGCCTTCATCAAGTCATTTTCAAACTGCAGATGATATTCGGAAAGAAAGGCCGTACTGAGATTTCCCCCCCTAATTAGATGGTGAAATTTTTAGTTCTCAGCATTGTTATCTGTTTGAATTGAAACCCTATTGTTGAAAAAGCCAAATGAACTTGAAATTGAGGAGGGTGCTCTCCCAAAAGGGAACGCAGCCAGGCTGAATCCCTCGGTGGAGAGCCAGGGTGCATGAGGCCTGAATGCACGTGACTCGTTTCCACAGTTCTGATTTCCAAGCAAAGTAATTTGTTCTTTAAAAAAATTATTCTAGGATTCCAGACTTAAAAAAAAAATTCTGTACTACCAAGTGCTTACAATGCATGATGAAATATGGAAGAAGAGTATATCTCAGCCTTGTGGGTAATTTTTAAATGATCCACAAGGATTTATTCAAGGTCAGTAAATTCTGTGTTGGCATTTTCTATGTCACTCTATGTCCCATACTGTGTCCCCATCAAGTCAATTCCTCTGATGCTAAGTCTGCTCTATTCCTTGCCACTAAGTAAAAAATTAAAAAAAAAAAATTTAAAAACAAGCAAACTAAAGAACAATAAGGCAACCGAAGTCTTCCTCATTTCTTCTTTTGCTGAATTTGACACCAGTCCGTCACAAAGTGAAAAAAATCTGAATATCCTATTGCTGGCCATGCCTCCCAGGACTCCTTTTCCATGAAAGCCTGGAGTCCATTTTAGATGCAAAGCATGCAGAACCTCTGGGCTCTGCAGGACCTGATGAATAACTTTGACAGGACTCTGCTTATGCCTAGTTTGTGGTCCTGACCATGTGTATTTTCCTGAATTTCTTGTTCTTTGTTTACTGGCTTTGACTTGTTGACATAAGATGAATCCACGTATGTTTCTCTCTTGTTTTATCAAAATATTTAAGTGTCTTTAGTTTTATATTGGGATTTTAAAAAACCAAGCTTTTCTTGCTAGTAAGGATATGGACAATTACTATCTTTTCAAGAAAAATGGTGACACTGGAAAACTAATTTCATGTATTTAAAATATACATTTGTTGCACACTTATTGATCAGTTCATAAATTTTACATCTTTTTGGTGGTGGGAAAATATATATTCATAGTAACTTCTATTTGAATTCTGGATCTAAGATGAAGCTGCTTTTTACTAACAGTGGCTATAGATTATGTGTACCATTGTAAAATGGTTATGCAGAAGGAGAATAGGAAGGACTACAGATAAGTGATTTAAGATACTTCTGTTTTGAAGGGTTAGTTAAATTGAGGAGGGAGCATGAGGGTCAAACTTTGTAAACTCTGTGTGTGTAACAGCAAGGATATTCAAGGTGACAAGGATCAGAAGCTATGTGAAGGTTCAGTAAAATTATTTGTACACATCAGGTTATTATTACAAGCAGTTTTATGGTAAGATTTATTTGTTTATTCATAAATGTCATATATGACCCAAATTTAAAAACTAGAGGAAACACAACAATTTAGAATGGACTTTTTCTTGTGATTTAAATTTGACTTATTTTTCTTTAGTCTCCAACCCTTTCTGAAGAATTATGGTGGGGCAGAAACTATAATTAAGGACAGTTATTTCAGCCGAGCCTCAGAAACAAAGATAGTGGTGTGGGGATTCTGTAGGAGGGACTATACCTTGGATGGAAATGAAGGAATAACTAGAAGAAGAAAGGAGAAGCAAATAGGCCCCAGTATACATTTCACTGTGTGAACCCATCATTCTCTCTGATGGCTGCATGATTAATTCAAAGATTTATTGATTTTTTTCCTTCTCTACTGCAGCCTGCTGACCTGGTTTCGTTGACAGGTTTGTGTGGATCAAGCCAATCTGACAGATGAAAGTATGCTACCATATTAGTCCCCGTGGTCTGGAACAAATATTTTATACTATGTCCTTATCAATAGTAACCGAACACATGTGAGGCATCCATCAATGCTCCTTCCCATGAAATGCCACAAAATAGACTCAGAGATGCCAGCCCAACAGCAGAAGCAATTTGGATTATTCATTTCAATGAATGTGTGTGTGTGTGTGTGTGTGTGTGTGTGTGTGTTTATTATGTATGGTGAGGTGGACGTTATGGCATTTTTACTCTTAGTAACAAATATTAACTGACAGCTTTAAAAAATACCATTATATTTCTTTTGTTTGTTTTTCTTCACATGTCCTTGAATTTAAAAATACCATTATAATATCTGAGATTTGCTTCAAAACAATCTATTGCTGGGGATGAGGGTGTAGCCTGAGTTGATAATTGCTGAAGCTTGGTGATGGTACATGGAGGTTTATTATACTCATTGTATCTTTCATGTGTGTTTAGAATATTCTGTAATAAAACATTGAGGAAAAACACCTATATGACAAATCATATTTTTTATTTGAAACTTCAGATTACATGTTTAAATGTAAGCAATTGGCATATCACCAAGCCAGGAATAGGCAGGTTACAAATGTCATATTTTTTCAAATTAAAGCTACAATAACTGAAGTGTTGTTTTCCTGTTGGTTATGAGCTCTAAATTCTGGCCAAAGACTAGAACCATAAATAAAATTGTCCTTTAAGATTAGTGAATCAATCGAGTGGAGTGTATTCCTTCTCAGCTAATAAAATCAGATATTTTTGACCAGCATTTCTCAAATTGTGTCCATGGACAGGACTCTATTATTTAATGTTATCAGAAATCGAATAGATTAGGAAGAGAGGGAAAAGACCATGTGGATTCTGGTTCAAAAAATGTGAGGAAATAATACATTAAACCATAGCAACACAGTTCCATGCACCACGAATGTTAAACTGATGGCCATTTTAAAAAACCGATTAAATTAGTTAAGTTTTATTTTTATTTTCTCTTTTCAGATGTATTAGTCCATTCTCACATCACTGTAAAGAAACATCTGAAGCTGGGTAATTTATAAGGAAAAGAGATTTAATTGGCTCACGGTTCTTTTTATACAGGAAGCATGGTGCCAGCATCTGCTTCTAGGGAGGCCTCAGGGAGCTTTTACTCGTGGTGGAAGTCAAAGCTGGAGCAGAAAGTTCACATGGTAAAAACAGGAGCAAGAGAATGTGAAGGAGGAGGTACACACTTTTAAACAACCAGGTCTCACAACAACTTACCATCCACAGAAATATTGTGGATAGTGCTAAGCCATTTGTGAGAAATCCACCCCCATGATTCAATCACCTCCCCAGGCCTGACCTCCAACATTAGGGATTACAATTCCACATGACATTTGGGCAGTGACACATTTGGCCAAATCGTATCACCAGACTACCCATGATATTCTATAGAACATAATTTAGAAAAAATGACTTTCTCATGTAAGGCCACTAGAGGTGATTTGCATAAAATTGGGGTTGTTTTGAGCCTTGGTTCAACAATTCAGGGGTAAATATGAGTTAGATATTTTCACAGGACCAAACACCATTTATAGGTCTTGAATAAATCTGAAATTTCTATTTTTATACAGTCTAATATGTAGATACACTGGGTTTCATTGGATTCTAATCTGTCTTATGTATTTTTAAGGGTATCATTTTTAACTTTACTACCATAAAACAAGACACCTTCACAGCCATCTCCAAATGGCCAGCTGTGAAGTGGAAGGAAAAATGGAACAAGAGGGAAACAGCCATGCGTGGGTGGTCAGTTGGAGGGAACTGTGGTTAGTGGAAGAACCCTAAGTCGAGTAAGCTTGGACAGGGGGCCAGGACCGGAGGTGGCCAGGGAAGGAATGGGACAGGGCCAGCCTGCATATGAAGGGCCTTCTTGGCTAAGGCAAGGCCTTTGTATTTTTATGCAGGGATAATGCCAAGCTGTTGAATTCTTGTCTGGGGATTGATGTGACCACTGTTGCTGTGTGGAGAACAGTGTGGGGTGGAGAGCATATATACCATTGGATGAGTTATAGGAGGCTGGTGGAGACTGACTGGAGTGGTAAACATGGGGACAGAGAAAAACAGGACAGATGTGAGTTGTTTGGGGAAGCTTTGATGTGTTGGCTGACAGATCAGGTGTGGGGCCAGTCACACCTAATGAGAAAGACAGTCATTAAGGATGACACAGGTTTTTAAAGGAATATAATGCATGTTGGTACCATCAATAGGTGTAGAAACTCTGTTTTCAATCAGAAATTAAATAGCGTTAATAATCAAAGCCTTTTAGGCACTCTGTTCTTGATGTAAGTGTGTGTGTGGGGAGGGGGGAATGTCCTCTTAGCAACTTAAGCTCGCTACAATTATCTTTCTGAAGGCTGCCTTGAATATACTATTCTGGCCTTTGCTCAAGCTGTTTTCTTGTTTCTGTTTCATCTCCAGCTTTATCTTACTCATGCTCAGTCAGACTCATCACTGACTTCACTATATTCTTGTTGGCTGACTTCCAATTAGTGAAAATAAAAGAAAGTGAATAGTTTTGGCCTTTGAAGCAAAAAGAATCACAAGAACCTCTCTTTACAGCTTCCTGACTTTATAAACTCTGGATATAGTAGTTGATTGTCAACATCTCACAGTAATTATTGGGCACTATAATTTTGCTAAATTTACCTAAGCTAAACTAAAAAATATCAAGAGCACCTTCTGTGAACTGATATTGTGTCCCTCTTTAAAAGTTATATATGTTGAAGCCCTAAATCCCCCAGTGTGACTGTATTTGGAAGTGAGGCACTTAAGGAAGTAATGAAGATTAAATGAGGGCATCAGGGTAGAGTCCCTAACCCAACAGGACTGGTGTCCTTATAAGAAGAAGGAGGCATACCAGAGAGCTTGCTCTTTCTCTCTTTGCTATGTGAGGACATAGTGAGAAGGTGGCTGTCTGCAAGTTTGGAAGAGAGCCCTCACCAGAAACACAGTTGCTGGAAACTTGATCTAGGACTCCGGCCTCCAGAACTGTGAAAAAATAACTTTCTGTTGTCTAAGTCATCCTGCCTGTGGTATTTTGTTGCAGCAGCCTCAGATGACTAATACAGCACTTTCTACACTTTTGTCTGACTGTGGTTTCTTGGAGAACTGCTGTCTTATGTCTGACTATGGTTTCTGGGAGAACTGCTTATATTCTTCTTACTTCCAGTGGTCATTCAATTTCCATAGTTTCCAAGTAGTTTAATGTTAATTCATCTTTATAAATTTAAACTGTTTTTCCATTTTTCCCATAGTCATCCTTTTTTTTTTTTTTTTTTCAAGGAGATGGACTCTAGTCGCACTCTGTTGCCTAGGCTGGAGTACAGTGGTACAATCTCAGCTCATGGCAACCTCTGCCTCCAGGTTCAAGTGATTCTCCTTCCTCAGCCTCCTGAGTAGCTGGGACTACAGGTGCCTACCACCATGCCTACCTAATTTTGGTATTTTTAGAAGAGAGGGGTTTTCACTATGTTGGCCAGGCTGATCTCGAACTCCTGACCTCATGATCCACCCACCTCAGCCTCCCAAAGTGCTAGGATAATAGGCATGAGCCACCACACCTGGCCTCTTCATTTCTGTTAGTGTATGAGACTTTTTTAAAATATTTTCAGGCTACTCTTTTAGCCTTTGCTTCCTTAGAAGAAACTCGCTTAATGACTCCTTATAAGTTTTACAGTCTTCAAACTTTGGATCATGTCTTTGGCTCTCTTTGATCTCTTTCTAAATATCCTTTTATTTAAAACCATGCATAAATTTTCTCCTGAAATCATGCAATGAGGAAAATGAGCCTTTACATTTTTTCAGCAAAGTAAACCTAGTCCAACACTACAATTTGGAGAAACTTTGGACACTCATGTATATGACTAGAATGTGGATGTGATTGGTGTCTTTTTAAGTTATCTCAGGCTTTCATATGGCAAAGTGGCATTTTTAAGTTCTTTTTAGGTATCTTTACCTTAGCATGCATTTTCTCATAATCTGATAGCATATTTTAAAAGAAGACTATTTTCTCTTGTACAAGTTACATGACAAATGTACATTTGGCTTGTCTTCTGTTTGTTTGAGTTGATTGTGTTCTGATTAGGAATGCTAAGTCACCTATGCAAAAGCAACTGAGAACTAACCTGAAAACATTAACTAATGGAGAAATATTTGTACACCTGTGTTCATAGTAGCATTATTCACAATCACTAAGAGAAAGGAACAGCCCAAATATCCATCACCCATTGAATGAATAATGCAAATGTGGTACACACATTCCCTGGAGGATTTGTCAGTCTTGAAAAGAAAGGAAATTCTGACATATGCTACAACATGAACAAATCTTGAGGATATTATGCTAAGCGAAATAAGCGTGCCACAAAAAGTCGAAAACTGTATGATTCCACTTATATGAGGTATCAAAACTAGTCAAATTTATAGATGTAGAAAGTTAAAATGGTGGTTGTCTGGGGCTGGAGAGAAAGAGAAATTGAGAAGTTTAATAAGTACCAAGTTAGCACTACTGAATTGTCCTCTAAAAATGGGTAAGATAGTTTTATGTTAGGTGTGCTTTGCCACGAATAACTTAAAAAAATATGGCACCGATTCTCTTAAAATAGCTGTGAGGGAAAATTGATTTCATTTGTAAGTAAAGACCTAGGTAAATTAATTGGAAATACTACTATATTGTGACATTGTATTTTATAAATAGCTTTCAATATCATAATTATAATCATTTTGTCCTGACATTTTTTAAAAGGATGTGTTTGATGGTATTGAATTTGGATTTTTTTAAATTATAGCCATATGTTGAAAAAAGTCAAGCCTTAGAAAATGAAAGCCAAGTATACCATAGGCTTAAAAATTATTAAAACATCTGGGAAAATAGAATGATAGTAATTTTATCAGCCTTTATATTCTTTAATACTTAGGTGCCTAAATGATATACAACTAGTATATAAGCTGCAAGAAAGCAGAGATTTTGGTCTATTCTGTTAATTTTTAGAATAGTAGCTATCATATAGCAGGAACTCCATGACTATTTGTTTAATGAGTGCATGTTGAGGGCATCCATGTACTAATAACTACTCGGGCATATGGATTGTGGAAGTGTAGAGAGCAATCCACATTTCTCCTAGATATAAGGAGCTTTTCCTATGTCTGTTGATCACATAATTATTCATCAGTGATCTCTTAGTTGCTAAGTATTTTGTATCTCAGGGTAAACAATTTGAACAGATCATACAGATAAGACACTGAAAATAAATGAGTAGTGTCTGGAAATAAATGACTAAATGATATAAGAAATATTTAGTGACCACCTACATTGTGCAGACCTTGAGCTTGGCTTTGTGAATATAGCTATGAGGAAAAGAACTACAGTCCCTGCACTCAAGGAATTTATAATCTGGTGTATGTGTTTGGTAGTGAGGTAACTGCTTCCTGAACTGAATACAATCTTTTCACTACAGAGCTTCATTTTAGCCCGAGTTTCTGTATCTTTTCTCTATTTTTCCCCAGTCACTATATTTCAACTGGATTATACTCCAGAAAGGGAGTGGAGTCCTTTGGCATCTCTGGGTGGTCTGGAGTGATCTCATCTTCCAGGAAAGCTGTTACACAGTCGTTAGTTTTTGAAAATGATATGACATGCAGCTCACTGTAATACAATCTATTAATTCAAGAGATAAAGTTTTATCTTCTAATCTCCCAGAATAGTACTTAAACAGTTTAGTGCACCTGAATCACCTGGGAATCATGTTAAATAAAGCAGATTCTGATTCAGTAGCTTGGTGTGGAGCCTAGGATTCTGCATTTCTAATGAGCTCCCAGGTGCAGCTGGATCTGCTGTTCTAAGGGTGGTATTTTCAGTGAGGAGGCTGCAGGTTCTTAGCCCTGGTTGTTCATTACAACCCCTTGGGTTGATTTTTACAAATACCAGTGCCCTTAGAGATTTGCTTTAATTGGTCTTGGCTTGGGCTCCAGCATTCATATTTTGAAAAGCTTTCCAAGGGTGATCGGGTGGCCAGGATAAGTCAGGATGGAGCCAGGGGGAGGAGGAACAGATGTGAACTACTGATTAGAACAAGGAAGTTAAACTTTAGAGAATTAAGTAAGAGAGCTGAACATACGGATATACTGATTCTTGGATGAGAAACTTGGGGTTCACTATAACTCACCTATAACTGTCCTTCCTGCCAAAACACCCACCCTGCCACTCCAGCTTGAACTCCCTGCTCTTTTTAAAATAGCCAGTCGGGATTAGTCTCGCTTGTGCGGTCTAACCCTAGCCAATAGGGGACAACAGAGCACTAGGGATGACCCCCGTCAAACATAAGTACCCCCTCCCCATTGTCCAAGTGTGTGGCAGCCATCATTGCTCCATCCATGTGCTGCACCCTTCTATAGAAGTAAAGTGCCTTACTGGGAAAAAAAGAAAAGAAAGCTTTCCAAGTTGAGTTTTATATTCTACTAGTGCTGAAGATCACTTCCCTGGACAAACACAACTGGTGCTGCCTGGTCATTGTGTGTCACTGAATCCACTGGTGTGATTTGGTGCATATCAGTATCTTTTATAAGTGCAAGGAAGGCTGGAGGCTGGGGAAATTGTCATAAGACAGCATTCCATGCAGGGACTAGTGTACAGCAGTGTGTTCGTTGGATGAGTGAAGCAACCAGTTGCTTTCAGACACAGTAGATGATGGCTAGTGACTGGATCCATGTGCTGTGGCCTGGAGCTCCAGCAGCTCTAGCAGCTATATTTTTTATTTCTAAACATGCTGACCATGGGATGGCAGAGTTAACAGAAGGAGGTTGGGGCCTTCTACTTCCAGATAAAAATTTTAAAAGGTGTTATAAAGAAGGTACTGGGAAATAAGTTTTGATCTGTGATAGATCAGATAGTCGAAAACCAAACCAAACCAAATAAATTCAATTCAGAGTGGAGAGGTCCATTCTCACACTGCTATGAAGAAATGCCTGAGACTGGGTAATTTATGAAGAAAAGGGGTTTAATTGACTCACAGTTTCACATGGCTGGGGAGGCCTCAGGAAACTTAGAATCATGGCAGAAGGGAAAGCAAACACATCCTTCTTCACATGGCGGCAGGAGAGAGAAGTGTTGAGCAAAGGGGGAAAGCTCCTTATAAGACCATTAGATCTTGTGAGAACTCACTATCACAAGAACAGCATGGGGGTAACTGCCCCCATGATTCAATTACCTCCCATCTGGTTCCTCCCACAATACATGGGGATTATGGGAACTACAACTAAAGATGAGATTTTGGTAGCAACACAGCCAAACCATATCAAGAGACACAAATCAAAGGTAGCCTTCCAGGGACTGAAGTCAGAGTTGTCACAAGATAGACACTTTGGACACATATTTCCAACAAACGTTCCACAAAATACACAAGTATTTATTTTTTGGTAGTATGTTTAAATACAAATGGAAATCAAGCCTTAAAAATGACTTATTGATGAAACTACATTTCTTCTGCTCAGGATTGCATTTCAGATACTGTCCATTTGCATCTGGGCCCATGATGTGCTACTGAAGTAACATGACCTCAGCTTGTAGTTGAAGGTGGGGAGGAAAACATGCATTTTTCCATCTGAATAAAAAGTGTGTTCTGGCTTTTTTTCTGAGATATTATTTTTATTGAATTTTAAGACCCACATAGGAAGTGGTTTTCATGTGGTTTCATCTTCCTGATCAATTTCTGTTTCTGACATGCATGTTGAGGACAGAAAAGAGAGGAAGGCATTATCCTGGGTACAACTGCTGCTTCCTCAGGAGACTGGGGCATCCCCCCGACCGGCTGCCTATGTAGTTTTGTGGGGAGACATGGAGCAGCCTCTAGAAAGGCTTCTCTAGGAGCTTGGTGAGGCTGCGCAATGCCGTTTTTGCAAAACACCTGCTGTTCACTAATGGAGCAGATGAAATAATAAAGCCAGCCAAGGAAGCAACTTAATAGGGTACTAACCATCCACAGTGGCTTTAGGAGCTCTTGTCCTTGCTGCACATCACTTTGAAGTCGTCTGTGGATTCCCTGCTTCTGATTCTTAGAACGTTTGGTTCATTTTCGTGTCATTGTTGTCTAGTGCTAACCGCAACTGGTCCCATAGACCTGAAGTAGCCCAGACGTAGGGGCAGAGCAGTGGCCAGGTGTGAGTGCTGAGGGCCTAAATGTTTCAAGTACAAGAGGGCCAGGAAAACAACCACTGGGGGCTTTACCGTACTTATAAAAAGGAATCCTTCCCTCTGGAAGCCTCCAGCCTGACTATAAGCAGGAGCAGCCATTGCCCGTGCAAGGAGTGGAAGAACAGGTGTCAGTGAATGGAGTGGGCTCAGGTCATCACCAGTGAGGCAAAAAATCAGGCATGAAAGTAGCCATGATTAGCAATGGGACCACCTGGAACTCAAGCTCTGCCACTTTTTGCTGTGTGATCTTGGGTAAGTTATTTAGCCCTTCTGTTCCTTAGTTTTCTCCTATGGAAAATGACGAGAATGATACCAGTCTGCTCATAGGGTTGTTTCAAGGAGTAAATGAGGTACTACATGGAAAATAGTCATCTCAGGGCTGGGCATGCACAGTGCATGGGTGTAGCTATCATCGTCCCCATCATACTTGGAACACTTTACAGTGGCCACCCATATCAGCATGTGTATATCTCCATCAGAAGTGAAGAAAACAGAAGCTTCTTGCTCCTTTCTCGGCATCCTGGAGATGTGGTGTCGTCTCCTCAGGTTACCAGTAAATCATTGGCAATCCCCACCGAGAGGAGGGAGGCAGCCAACTCCACAGGCACCCGAGGAGCCGGCCCACTAGCAGGTGTGAACCAGGAGAGGCATTTGCCAAACTGAAGTGGGGGAAAAGCTTGAGCTGATTCCACACTCTAAGTCAACTTAGGGCTCAAAGAACAGGTGGCATGAGATACTCAGGGAATGTTGTGGCAGCATGCCCAACCATGGTTCTGCAATCTTCACATCCAAGGTCATGGCAGCCAATAATTTTTGTCTTCTGGATGAGATGGGGCTGCATCTGTCAGTGGGCATTCATTCATTAATTCATTCAAAGGGGATGGATTGGGCATTGCCATGGAGCAGACCCAGTGCAGAGGGGGTGCTCAGGGTGGAATAGTGAGCAGTAGTACCAGTATGTCTGTGCTCATGGGCCTGTGGTCTTAGGGAAGAGCTCAAGGAATCATGTAAATAATAATCTGGTTATAATTGTGAGACTCACTGGAAATGAACAACAGGAGTGGGAGCTGTACAGGGAATTTCAGGGGACCTGACCTGTCACAGTTCAGGGAATTGATCTCCCGGAAAGTGACAAGTTGTCCTTTAGATTGGTAAAAAATGAAAGTGGGGAGAGGACTTGCCAGGCAAGGGGAACAGGTACAGTAGGCACTCACAGAAGGTCAAGGGGACAGCCCTGTTCCCAACAGCCTGCTCTGAGTCCAGTTTGCTCCTTGCTCCCAATTGGAGATTTTTTACATACTCTCTCCCAGTAGAGTATTCTGCCCACAGGTATCAACAGGGCCTGGCTGGTCTCTTCTTGTCATTCAAGTTGTAGTTCAGGAAGGATGTGCCCAGAAGGGGGCTTTTGACCACTTACTCTGAATTTGACCCTCCCCACACCCAACCTCTCTGTTTTCTCTGAAACTCTGCTGTTCCTTTGTTCACTTGCTTGCTGTTTATAAAGAAAAGAGGTTTAATTGACTCACAGTTCTGCATGCTGCACAAGCATGGCTCCACCATCTGCTCAGCTTCTGGTGAGGGTCTCAGGAAGCTTGCAACCATGGCAGAAGGGGAAGCAGGAGCATGCATACCAAATGGGGAAAGCAGGAACAAGAGAGAGAAGGGGTTCCAGACTTTTAAACAACCAGGTCTCCTGTGAACTGAGTGAGAACAAACTCATCACCAAGGGGATGGGAAGTCCACCTCCAGGACTTAGTGACCTCCCACCAGACTCCACCTCCAACACTAGGAATCACATTTCCACATGACATTTGGAGGAAACAAACCCCATCCAAGCCCTATCACTTGCGTGCCATTTGTTGCTCCTCTTCTGAACGAAAGTCCTCAAAATAGGTTCCTCGTCACATCCAGTGTTGTCCCTCATTTTCAGGACAGTGCCTGACAAGTAGTAGGCATTCCATATCTGTAGAGCAAGGGACAGTGGTTCCCAGTCTGGCCAAATTTCCATAACATCAAAACATGAAACACCTCCTCTCATAGGTCAAATGCGTGAAACGAATCTGCAATGCAATTCTCGGCACAGCTGACTTTTCTTGTTGCTTCTGCTGGCTTTGGTCACTTGCCCTGGGGTGCTGTCCTGTCAGGAGCAGGGACCTCCTCTTTTCTCTCCTCTCTGTTCTCTCCAAGCAATCTGCAACTTCATCCCTGAGGGAAACAGGGCAGGGACCTTCTTCCTCAATTTCTGATGTTGCAAGGTAGCGAACTCACACAGGCCTTGATAATAACAAATGAAGAGTGACCAGGTCTTTACAAATATGATGAGAAAACACGATGGGAGTCCCAGTGGAGAGTCCCCAGTTACTCTTTCCATGCCAATACAGATCTCCCTACAGACTTTACCACTGGTTCTATATATATGCAATGTCACTGGGAAGGTATTTCTCAGCCATTAGAACAATCCACTTTCTTTATCCCAGGCTATGGATAAGGGGACATTTATTGGAGAGGAGAGACACTTAGGAAGGAAAGACTGGTGTTGTGAATAGAAATATGTTATTTGTGCATATTTGTAGCTTGACTAGACTGAGCAGAATGACATCTGAATACATATTAACAAGCATGTTATAAACTTGTAATTCAAAAATATTGTATTTATTTTGCATCTATAAACTGAGTTTTGAGTTTGTGCAATAATTTGTATTATTCAGAACTCTTGATTGCAAGTGACAAGCAGGAACCAAAAAAAAAAAAAAGAAAAAAAAAATGTTATTGGCGCCCAGAACTGAAAACTCCAGTAGAAACTTCCTTCAGGCCCAGCAACATCAAGGTGTCCAAAAACTGACAGGAGCACCTCTCACTCTTGCTGTCAGTCTTACTGCACTTGGAGTACTCTGGTTTAGATTGGCTCCATGGCATACCTAGCACAGCATATCGCACACCATCCCAGTGACAGTAGCACAGTACCCTAGAGGGGAAGAGTTCTCCTTCTCCAAAATCCCTGAGAGGGGTCATGTTACATGCCCATCTGCAAACGAGTCACCATGTCTAGTCACACAGAGGTTGTGACCTTGGTCCCATGCCCATGATGGATGGCTCCTCGGAGGAAAACCCAAGTGCTCTTATTCTAACAAGAAGAATTGGATTCCCAGAGACAACTGCTACAGATGTACATGATCCAGTGTTGAAGGGGTGTGAGGAGAGTGCTGGCAACATGGGCAATTCCATGTTGTGTGTGACTTGCCTGTGTATGTGGAGGTATTCAGTGGCCTGGCCCTAGAAACTCCTAACAGGACACACACATACTCTCTTACACACATACATGTACACACACACACTGACATACACTCACATGCTCATATGTCCCCCACACCATGCACACACACTCACATGTACACATACCACACTGCTATACATGCATGCCACACACATACACCATACACAACACATGACATACACTCACACATACCACATGGCATACACTCACATACGCACACACTACACATACTCGCATACACACACATGCACACGCACCACACACCACACACACTAACATATGTACACTTACATGAATACATACCACACACACCACATGACATACAGCCACACACATACATGCCATACATACTGACAGACACTCACATGCACACATGCCACTCACACTCTCTGACATACATACACTTACTTACATGCAGACATGCCACACATACCACATGACATACACTCACATACACAACACACACACACTACACATACTGGCATACACACACTCACATGTACACATGCCACACACACCACACACATATACATACTTACATGAATATATACCACACACATCACATGACATACACTCATGCACCCACACACTACATATACTGGCATACACCCACTCACATTCACACATGCCACACACACACACACACACACACACACACACACATACATGTCATTGACAACCATGAAAACCCCTGGCTATCCCAGAGCCCCTCAAGCTGGGCTTCTGGTGGCACCTCAGACACTGTCCCCTTTTTATTTTGTTTCCCATTTACTTCCCACCTTACTCTGTTCCTGCTGTTGTAATGAAGTTCCACAGACTGCGTGGCTTAAACTACAACAGTTCATTTCTCATAGCTCTGGAGGCTGGAAGTCTGAGATCAGCGTGTCCAAGGGGTGGCGAGGACCCTCTTCCTGGTGGCAGAAGCTGACTTCTCATTCCATCCTCGCCTGGCAGAATGCAGGGAAGGAAGTGGGTGCTCTCGTGACTTTCTGGGAGCACTGATTCCATTCTGCCCAGCCATCCATAGCCTTACACTGGGGAGCAGGGTTCCAGCATATGAACTTAGGGGACACAAGCATTCAGTCTGTAACACTTCCATTCTCATTAATTGCCTTCAAAGAGAGCTAAGCTAATCCTAACTTTGGATAAAGCAAAACTTTGAGGAGACTACATCTGATATCTGCTCTTCAATGCATGCTTGTCGGGAGAAGAGTGTTAAGATTTGGACTTCGCTTCACTTACGGCCAAAATAGGACACTCCCATGTATCTGCTCTCAAAGTTAAATATGCCACTCTCAATATAAAGTATGAAACTCATGCTGTTTAAGAAAGAGCACATATTAAGACTGACATGTCTGTCATGACAATAATTTTGATGGAAAAATAAACAAAGGAAAAAAATTAACGGAAGAGTAAAAGATAGCCAGAATTAGACCTTTAAATATTAACAGTGAACTGTCTTTAGATATTTTTAATATAATCATCATCAATGCTTATAAATTCTAGTGCCTTTGTCTTTCCACAGTTTTTTTTAAAACAACCTAATGTGCTTATTCCTCAGGCTTCAGGGCTTCAGGGTACCACTGTAACACTCACCCAGCGCTGATGCCCACGGGCTGTCCCGAGGCAGGACATGTTACTTTATGCTCTAACCTTATGTGTTCAGTGAGCACTTTGAAAAACATAAGAATATCTTGGTAAGCATAGTTTATCTAATAAAAATTTCAATTTTATAGTTTTCTTCCCTCAAATAGTAATTTACTATGTTATTTACACTTACTTGCCAAGCAGGGAACTTTTGCTCAAAGAAACAGGAGCACGTTTGGAAGCTGGAGTGAGACACCTCGCTTTTCCTATTGCCTTTTGTCCCTTTGGGCACGCCCCAAAGCAGACATCCTGCTTACAAAAGAGAGCTTAATGGCCTCCCTCCTTCTCTCCCTGCCTGAAGTCTTTCTAGAATTTGGAAATATGTTCATTTTCTTAGGGCAATCTGTTCGTATTAATGATTTTATCAATCTAAACTCCACTAAAAACAAAGAAGCAAATCAACACAATGCTAATGAAGGTCTGTTTGCTTTCTAATCCTAAGAAGACACAGTAAATTAACATACATTTTTTATTTGAATTATAAAAGCTTTCAAATAGGGATGTTGTCTGTCTTATCCTCACTCTCGTTCTTGTGCCTGGTACAGAGCAGATATTTTGTGAGGGTTATTTTTGTCATTGAATAAATGTATTTCAAATACACAGAAAAGGACAGAGAATCACAAAAACAAAAAACCAAACAAAAACCAGGTACTTAAGCCCCACATAAAGACCTATGTTTATGCTTTGCCACATTTCATTCATTCATTTTTGTCATAAATACTAGTGTTAGATAGAACTAAAGTCCCACTCACATTTTCTCTGCACATCTTGGAACTTTTGCACATATTTGTGAATCTGTAAACCATAGAAGCTATCACAGTGTATTTTTAAATGCATATAAATGATACCATGCATGCTAAGATTTTTCTTAGATTTCCTATAAATCATTTCAATCAAATTCTCCCTAATTTTCTGTGAATATTATGTAACAAAATGCTCTACTTCCACAAGCCTTGAGGCCAAGAGTTAGTGAGCCTGGGGTGTTCAAATGTAATCAAAGTCCAAAACAGGCTCTTGCTTGGGCTCAAACTAAACCAAGTTAAGAAATTAGCCTGGAAGGGAGAGAAGGTGATGTCAGATCTTAATAGGATAACATTGCCTTGTGTTCGCCTTGCAATACAGGAGGCTGCTTGTCTTCAACAGTTATTGAGATGTATGTTTCTTTTTTAATGAAGTTTCTGTTATTCTTAGTTGATTTTGACCACAAGTTGTTTTCTGGTTGCATTGATTGCCAAGGAATATAATGGCAGAGGGATTCTTAGGTCAGCAGACAGTACATGCCCTCAGCTGAGGCAAGACTCGGGGGCCGTATGTGTTTCAGAATTTCTCACATTTTAGATAGCTATATAAAATTAAGTGTTAGCATACTCTGTCTGTTTTCTACACCCTCCCGGTGGAATGTGGGGCAGTAATGCTTCAAGATTTCTACAGCAGAACTGTGGAATTTTTATTCTGAGTGGAATAAATAAGGCTCAAATAGTACCTCATGTCCATTTGGGCCATGTTTTGGCAGCAGGTAAGTCATGAAAATATTTTCTCATTTTTGAGGTATTTTTGGATTTGGGGATTGCAGGTAAGGGATTGTAGATGTGTATTATTGTAGTTGTTGTTGTTACAATCCAAATTTCTACAACTTTTGGCTAGTTGATAGAATTATCCCTTGTTTTTCAGCATTGACTCATATCCCTCCCCACCTCTCTCCCTCCTTCTTTGCTTTCTTCTTTCCTGCTTTCCTTCCTTCCTTTCTTTCTCTGTTTGGTCATTTCTTTAGGATTTGAAGAGAGGGCACAGTATATGATCTTTAAGGACTCAGATTTTCAAGTTAAGCATATCTGTAGCCAAATTATCTTTCTGCTGCTGCTGCTCATTAACTGTGTGACCATTGTTCTTTGTAACTTCAGGAGTTTCAGTTTCCTAAGATAATCATATCTACCTCCTGTGGTTTTGGGAAGATGTAATAAGGTGACGGATGTAAATACATTTAATACGGTCCTTAGCATAGAACTAGCATGCGATAGATGACCTGCTATTATTGCTGCTATTAATAACTGTTATTATTGCAGTTGTTATCATATCATACAGCACGTGGTATTTTCTGTTCTCTTTTAAGCAATGAATTTATTCCCATTCAATTTCTTTAACATTTTTGAAATGCATCTGGTCTTTGCTTACATCTATGTTATTTGGCAACCTGTCTGAAAATATCATCCATTATGGTTGCTATCATCAGCTTTAGCTTTAATGTTGCTTGAAGGCCCATGGCATACAGCCATGCTTGACCATGTGCAGAACATAATGCTGCCCCCTTCAGGTACAGCCTAATGGGGTAGATGGATGGATTGATAGATAATAGATAGACAGATAAATAGGAAGATAAATAGGTAGATAGATTACAGATAGATACATAGACATATATATAGATAGACAATTGAATAGAGACACAAAAGACAAATAGCCGATATATAATAGGCAGAGAGATAGCTAGATACATACACACATAGATAATTGATAGAAAACAGATAGATGATAGATTGATAGATAATAGATAAATAGAAGACAGGCAAATAGATAATAGAGATGATAGATAAATAGAGCAATAGAGAGACAGATGAGAGAGGGAGGGAGGGAGGGAGATAGATAGATAGTTAGATAGTTAGATAATACTCATCTGATCACCAAGCTGTTG
Source organism: Cheracebus regulus (assembly GCA_963574635.1). NCBI lineage: Eukaryota > Metazoa > Chordata > Mammalia > Primates > Pitheciidae > Cheracebus > Cheracebus regulus. The sequence continues at coordinate 23,685 of CAUYQU010085328.1, forward strand.
TAAACAAGATGCTGTAAAAGGTGGAATTCTGCATTTGCTGTGAACAGGAGTTCACTGAACAATCCTTCTAGAGGAGGAAGGGAAGAATGCATGGGGCCAAGGTTATTTCTTTGCTAATAAATCATAGCCTTGACAGAATTTAATTGCCTCCGTTTTTATCAAATAGTTAGAAACATGACTATTTTTTGACCCTCAGAGGCACATTGGTGACCTCAGCAGGGACAGCGTTACTGGTGATTGTCCATCTGTATGTTGCTGAGCCTTGCAATCATGGTTATCCCAAGATACCACCCCTCTTCCAAAGAAGCACTTTGGAGCTCAAGTTGATCACTGCAGGGGCTTAAAGATGGGGCCTCATTTGCCCTGTTATCGGAACAAATGAGGTGTGTGCACAGCCTTTGCAACTTCCCATTCATCGCAGGAACTAAAATGTGTATTATTTTTAAGACAACTGTCTTAAATTTATGATTTTATTTGATTCTTTATTCAGCAATTTGAATATTATGGTTCATTACAAGTACATAATAAGACCCTTTCTGTGATTGGCATTTTCATTTTTCTAGGTAAATAAAGTGCCTCTTGATCTGTTTTTATTTTTCTTTCCACCCTCACCCCCTCAATTTTCCCTTACTTGTGCTTCTCAGCATATACCGTGGGCATCCCAAGGGGGCCATAGTCTTCTTGTTCATATTTCAGACTTGAAAGTCGTATTCAAATGCAGCCATATTTTACAGATTGGCAATTTTGCTATAATTAAGCTTCATGAATATGAAGATTCTTGTAGAATTCCCAGGATGCCCCATGGTGAGGATTTGCAACGAAATTTCTTCTCCGCTCACTGTGACCTATTAGAGTGTCAGTTTGGCTCAGTTTCAACATGGTGTTTACTCTTATGAAGTGCAAACCACATATTAGCTAATTTTTAAGCCATGGCAGAGGCAGCCTGAGAGGCACATATGTCTGGAGGGCTTGACAAAAAGCTAGAAGGTCAGTATCTTCACAGATCCATGGAGGTTTAGGAATTAAATGATAATTTTGTGAGCCAGGCAGGAAGTGACATTTGTGCAATTGCCTTTGATATGTTTTCTTCTGCTGTGTTTGGCTTCTTCGTCTCGTCAGAATCTCAGAATGAGCCAGCCTCTCTCTAACTGAAACGGGGCTGCTTCATCTTAAAATCTCTTTGTGACAGCTTATCGCAGGAGATCCCTTAGAACCCTTGTTCTCAGTAAGGCCTTTCCTGGACTCCTCTGTCTGCAATACAAATGTTAATTCTCAGCTGTATTAATACCTTGATATCACTTATAAGATACCCAGGGGAAATTTTCCTGGCCAGTTTCTTTCCACAAAGTAGCATTTTCTGAATTAGAGATCGCTAGTTGGCTCATTCTTATTTTATTTACTTTTGTGAATAGGTTACCATTTATAATTCAGAACTGAAAAAGCATATAGAAAAAATTCGAGTCTCACTCCTGTCCCTTACTGTCCATTCCCTGGTGTGCCTGCCCTACCCTCAGGTACTGATAGTTATTAATCAGTATCCATCCTTCCAGAAATTCTTTGTGTATATACAAACAAATAAAAATATATCACTTTGTACCACCAGTACTTTAAAAATCAGTTCAGCATGGGTACTCCTGCTGGGTACTCCCTGATCAAATTGCCACATTGTAGAAGATATCTTTCTGCCTGTCAATTTTATTTTCAGAAAGTAGTGGTGACGTTGCTTTAGGGTCAGTCTCCGGAGGGTGCCGCTGAGCCTGCATCCTTGCAGCCCTCTGGTATCCTGTTCTCTGCCAAAAATAAAGCCCTGGACTTGCTCCATTTCACTTTTTCTTTTTCTTGCAGTTTGAAAGGCACTTGAATGAGCCCCCTAATGTTGCTTTTTACTCCTTGTACGTTTTAAAAGGAGTTGTACGCTAGTTTATTTGCTTTTATTGCCTGTGAAAATCGCCTGGGTAATTAGACCAACAGAGAATCGCATCTTAGGGGCTAATAATTGATGTATTCCTTGTGTCAGCTCAAAAGTAACCTCTGGGGATAGAAGATTAGGCGGAGTACGCCTGTCCATGGACATACGCTGTTCATGCCTCTCTAGGCTTCAACACACACAAGGTCACGCAAGGCAACCTTACCTACTCCATTAGGGTTCAGAAAGATATCCACCCACCCAGGAGTAGAGTGTAAATATCACACCCATCAACTCACTCTTATGCCCAGCCTTTCAAACATGCAAAACTTTCTATAATGGAAGATCTGAAATGCTTTTAACAAGTTTAAAAATCTTTATTGAGCACAGATTTTGATTTTTTAAAATATTTTTGATAGACATATTGTGGTTTGAGTCCCCACATTTGCATTAAAGGGTTAAGGTACAACATTGCTTTTGCAGTTGGCATTTCATATTTTTTGTCCAGCAAAGAAAACATTCTCAACTTTGACCTCCTGTAGTTTAAAACGAGATAAAATAAGATACATTCCAGCATCACGCCTTTACATAAACTGAACTGATTCTTTTGATTTCTATTTCTTGCTTTCCTCACCATTGGCCTGAAGTGAATAGGCATGACTGTTTTTGTCCATAGGTCAGATGTAATTAAACTCTAGCCTTCACATTGCCACCGTCAAAGACAGCGAGGAAGAAACACTTTATTACTGCAATTAATTGTCTTGAGGTGGAAGCTTCTCCAACGGTGACACAGAAGCGTAACAGTGATGCCACAAAAATGATCCACCTTGCTCTTTTAAGAGAGAAGAACATACCAGACTTATGCAGACAGAACACTTTTTTTTTTCGTACTGAAGCATCTTCTAGTGCATTTCAGCTTTTTCTTGTCAGCTTGAGGCTGGAGTGAAGAAATGACACACAGCTTGTTTGACAGTGCAGCTATTAACGGACCAAGTGCCAATAGCTTTCACTCATGCACAACAGGACTTGGCTGTGTGGTGTGCAAAAAGGGATGAACATTTTCACATTAGAATTTTGAAGGGGCTGAGAGGAACCTATAAAGATATCAGCATTTGCATGTGAAAATAAAGTGGAAACTCTAAGAAAGATTGAATGTAACCTTCGAAGGGTGTAGGAAGAACAAAATGAAATGAGAGTTGCTATGGTTTGAATGTATGTGTCCCCCCAAAACTCATGTTGTGGAACCTAAAACCCAATGTGATAGGATTGAGCAGTGGGGCCATTGAGGAAATGATGACGTCATGGGCACTCTGCCCCCTTGGAAGGGATTCGTGCTTTTTTTGCTTTGTTTTGAGACAGGGTCTCTCTCTGCCACCCAGGCTGGAGTACAGTGGCTCAGTCATGGCTCACTGCAACCTTCACCTCCTGGGCTCAAGCCTCTCAAGTAGCTGTGACTGCAGGTATGCATTACCACCCCTGGATAATTTTTGTATTTTTTGTAAAGATAGGGCCTTGCTATGCTGCCCAGGCTGGCCTGAAGCTCCTGGGCTGACCCTGGCCTCCCAAAGTGCTAGGATTATAGGCATGACCTACCATGCTAGGTTGAATAGTGGCTTATGCCTATAATACTAGCACTTTGAGAAGCCAAAGCAGGAGGATCACTCACGCCCAGGAATTCATGACCAGCATGGGCAACATAGCGAAATCCTTTCTCTACCAAAAAAAAAAAAAAAATTAGTAGGGTGCGGTGGCATGCATCTATAGCCCTAGCTGTTTGGGAGGCTGAAGTGGCAGGATGGCATGATCCTCGGAGGTTGAGGCTGTAATGAGCCATGATTGTGCCACTGTGCTCCAGCCTGGGTGACAGAGTGAGACCCTGTCTCAAAAAGAGAGAGAGAGAGAGAGAGATTGAAGGGAGCACAATAATGCCTTTTGCCCTTCTCCAATGTGAGGGTCCAGCTATAGGGTGACATTTTGGAAGCAGAGAGGAAGCCTTCTCTAGACACCAGATCTGCCTGTGCCTTTGTCTTGGACTTCCCAGCCTTGAGAACTGAGATAAATAATTTTCTGTTATTTGTAAATTACCCGGTCTCAGGTATTTCGTTATAGCGGCACATGTGGACTAAGAAAAGCATGATATTTTAGGTTCCTTAAGCAGGAAAGAGAAGAGAGTCTGAAGCCTAATACATCTAGTTGCTGGCAAAACGTGTGCATGAGTGTGGCATGCTGTGGACTGTGCACTGCAAGAAGGCAGTCCCCATGTTCCCTCTCCTTCTCTGATTGCTTCGAAACTTCCCTAAGCTAGTGATGACCTACTACAAACACCCATTTCCAGGCATATCTCCCTGTTTAGACTGAGAGCATCTCCACAGCAGAGGAGATATCCTTAACCCCTGGTGGAGAATCTGGTACTTAGTAAGTGTGGCAGGCAGAGTAATGGCCCCCAAAGATGTGCAAGTCCTAATTTCTGGAATGTGAATATTTGACCTTATATGGCAAGAAGGATTTTGCAGCTGTGATTAAGTATCTGGAGATGTGATTACCATGAAACACCTGGATGGGCCCAGTGTAGTTCAAGAGTCATTATAAGTGAAAGTCAGAGTCAGGAGGGTCAAGTTCAGCATGTTGAGATGCGAGGAAAACTCCACCAGGCACTGCTGACTTTCACGATGGAGGAAGCGGCCACAAGCCAAAGAATAGGGATGGCTCCAGGAGCTGGAAAAGGCAAAAGACACTTACCCACGGAGCCTTCAGAGGGAGCACAGTCCTGCCAACACCTTGATTTTAGCCCAGTGAGACCCATTTAGGATTTTGATCTTTAAACCACGAGGCAACAAATTTGTGTTATTTTATGCCACTGGGTTTGCAGTGATTTGTTACTGCAGCCATAAAATCTTAATACAACGAGCAATCAGCATGGAATAGCCTCTTGCTTCACATGTGCCATGTGCTAAGATCAAAGAGGTGCAGAGAAACTGCTGCTATTGATTTTGTACCAGCACTAGAAAGCAGAGAGCAGCTTCTAGGACTCAGCCTAGAAATCCGTTTCTATACTCTTGATAAATAAGACTTCCATGTGCATACTTGGCATTTGTGTCCATTTCCCTGAGAGTCAACATGATTTGTGAAGAAAAACAAAAATATTTTTACCAAACACGAATATTGTATTGGTGATTGGGTTAAAATGATAACAGATTTTCATGTAGTAATGGGTATGAGTTTTAATCCACAAAGATGGCATGGTTAGAATTGGAATATTATTTTTGTATAGCTCAACTTAATTTGTAACATATGCTGCATGATGCCAAGTGGTAGAATCTTAATTTCATTTAATTCATGATGATCATATCAGGGTCTTCTCCACTCTGTGTCTAGGTGCCTTTCTCTATGTTCAGGAGTCTAACCTGGGACTAAAGGATCTCAGCAGACCAAGTAGAGAGGACTTGGTCTTCTTTCCATCACTGATACTGACTCATGGCCAGCATCCACATCCACCAGGTTTCCATCATTGAGTCAGAATGCCTCTGGCCTCCCGTGGTCTTAACTATTAATACAAAACCTCTCCATAAAAGGCTCTTTCAAGAATGTCTGTGGCCTTGTGAGACTCCCTGAACATGCCTGGCTATTTAACACACCTCTCCAAAGGTGGAGGTCCTCTCTGAGGCTGTTGTAGGACCATCTGCCTGGACCCACCACTGTCTGCCTAGGGATATGTCTGCCTCCTGCCCCTGTCAACAGCTCAGCCAGGGACGTCAGCCTGGGACATCTTCTCAATCAAGAGATAACCCTGGCAATTCCTAAAGTCAGAAGTATGGGGCAATTGGGTAAACAATTGATGCTATAGCTTCAGAAACTTGCTTAGCTGTGTGTGTGTGTGTCTGTGTCTGTGTACAGGGATATATATGAAGTTAGAGGAAAGTTTTTTTTTTTTTTTTTTTTTTTTTTTTATTAACATGCGATGTGTTTTGCCCCGTAGGATGTGGTTGCATTTTAGCAATCTTCGTGCCACTGCACTCCTGCGTGGGAAAAACTCCTAGACTCTTTCTAAAAAAAAAAAAAAAAAAAAAAAAAAAACTTTCCTCTAACTTCATATATATCC
>CAUYQU010085329.1:0-30896 GCA_963574635.1 Cheracebus regulus
CAAATGGAATTTCTATTTCTAGATCCTTGAGGAATCGCCACACTGTCTTCCACAATGGTTGAACTAAAACTAATTTACACTCCCAGTAACAGTGTAAAAGTGTTCCTATTTCTCCACATCCTCTCCAGCATCTGTTGTCTCTAGATTTTTTAATGATCGCCATTCTAACTGGTGTAAGATGGTATCTCAATGTAGTTTTGATTTGCCTTTCTCTTATGACCAGTGATGATGAGCATTTTTTCATATGTTTATTGGCCTCACGTATGACTTTTGTTCTATTCAAGTCCTCAACAGATTGGGTAGGGTGATTTACTTTACTGCCCACTGCTTCAAATGCTAATCTCATCTAGAAACACCTTCACAGACTCACTCATAAACAATGTTTAGTATGAGCACCACATGGCCCAATAAAATTGACACAAAAAACCATCACAGAGGCAGATTTGAGTACAAATAGTTTATTGGCAGCGTTGGTGGATGCTGTATTTTGCAGCTTGTATTCCCCCTTCATGAAAGACACACTCATTCCCCTACATCTTTGAGAGTGTGGGTTGCAGCTGGCTGTCAGGTGAATGCCTCTCCAGGACTTGCCCTCAGCTGAAGAGAGCTCCTCATCCGTGGTCACCCTTTCCCTGTTATCAACCACATCCAATGACTCATTTGTGCAGGGAATGTACAGAACTGGCCTTTTTGTCTGAAGGTGAGAAACCTCTAAAGGTCATTCCTATCCTGAAGCTCCCTGTGGGGTCATTTGAGGCCTCTGCTGAAACTACATTGTGGTTTAGCTTTTCTCTCTGCTCAATTCTGCTTAATCTGCCTTCATAGATCCTTCAATAAGCCTCTTTTATATAAAATCTCAGAGACTTGGAGTTTGTTTCCCAGGGAACCAAACTGACAAAAAGCAATTCCAGAGAATGTGGATATAAGCTAAGAAAGGGAGGAAGATGAACAGATTGTGTTAGGCAACTGATTACTGCTCAGGGAAGCTGTGGCTCAATCCCACTGGAGAGCCCTGCGAGATGGCACAGAACCTGCCTCAGAAGGACAAGGAAATTTGACTATTTTTCACTACCAACTTCCATTCATCATCAATTGAGAGTTGTTGTCAGACCTGTCCACTGTCATGTCCTCAGCATCACCAGCCTGCCTGGAAACTATGCCAGCACTCTTCCACGATCCCAGGAATATCAGGGGACATGCAGTCAGAAGCACTTCAGAAATGGAAATGAGGAGTTCTGATGGGATGTGATCAGAACATCAGTGGCAGTCACTATAATTTGATTCTAAAGGAGCAGAGTAAAATAAGAAAAGGGAAATAACCAGACTCAGTAGTTCTGGCAAAGATTTAGTTCCAATATGAATTTATGGCTCTTGAGCACCCTACCTCCCCATGGTCCATGGACTTGACACCCTGTAAACTTGCTTTAAGTGGGTCTAGACTAGTACTGACTTTAAGAGCCTGAATGAAGGAAGTTCAAATCTCCTATAAAAACAGAACCCATTATCCTAGGTATTGGTAAATACACATGTATATATTTTTAAAGAAGAATATAAAGAAAAAAGTAAACTCAAATTGAGAAGTTAAGGAGACACAGAGAGGGAAAACCTGTTGAAGCAATGAAAAGAAAACCTAGACTTATAAGGACTCTGGTTTAAATTGATTTAATTTAAATAAATTAACAAAGAAAAGTCAAGAAGCATAACAAAAATATTGAGCAAAATAACTGCTTGGGAATTTAACCAAAAAGGCAAGCTGAAGAATGGTTGGTAACATGTGATTAACCAACATAAATAAATCTACTTCTAGGAATAGATTGCACAACAACTAGTTTATTATGCATAGAGGGAAAAATATAAGCTTGAGTATATTTGCAGCAATAGAACTTTACAAGATGACTAGGCATATTTGAAAAAATAGAATGTCTAGAAATGAAAATAAAAGTTTCAATCAATCCAAAATTAAATACTTGGTAGAAAGATTAACAGCTGACTAGAATGTGTTGATAACAGAAATGACAGATGTGTCAGAAGAAATTATGAAGAATATAAAATTGAAGAAGATTAAAGTGTGTGGTAAGAAGACAAGGGAAGTATGCTCATAATTGGAGTTCCAGAGTAAAGAGGTGGTACCAAAAACATTTGAAAAATTAGTGGCCAAAATTTTACAGATTTGCTGAAAACTAAAACTCACAGATCAGAAAATATCAATAAAGCCAAAGAAGAATAAATATAAAGAAAACCACAACAAGTCACATAAACTATTGCTTGAACTATGTGATAAAGTTATCATAGTCAGAAAAAAAAACTAATTACATATAGAAGAGTGAAGACAGCAATTATAACTTGACTTATTACCAGAAACTATGCAATCAGAAAAAACCAAAATGGAATATTTGAAGTTCCAGAAAAAAGTAGAGATTGTTAAACTAGAATTCTATACCCAGAATGAATATTTTTTAAACATGAAGGTGAAATAAAGGTGAGAGACTCCATTGCCAGTAGATCTGTGCTACAAGAAATGTTAAGAAAAGTTCTTTAGGCAGTAAGAAAATGATACCAGATACAATTTAGATCCATGCAAGAGGATGAATAGTGCCAGGAAAAGTAAACTGTGGCATATTTATACAACAGCACGCTATTAACAATATAAAAGAACAAACTACAAATACACATAAAATGTAAATTAAGAATATAAAATCTTTAAAAATATTTCCTGAATAGTACATATTCATACTGAGCAATTTCATTTATGTAAAGTTATAAAACAGGCAAAACTAATTTATGGTGAAAAATATCAGAACAGTAATTTTTTTGGAAGTGTGGGGGTAAGGATAGGCTGAGAAGGAACATGAGGTTACTTTCTGAGTTCATAGTAATATTTTATATTTGTATAGAGGTTTGGGTTTCAGAGGTGTATATGCTTTTCAAAATTCAATAAATGTACACATTAGATGTGTTCCTTTCATTTAGGTAGATATATATCTAGACAAAAATCTAAACAAATACTGGACTCTGATTGGGAAGATGTATGCCACTTATCTATGGGGAGGTCTGCCATCTGCAATTTACTTTGAAATGTATCAAAAAATAATAAATTGATAGAAAAATAAATTGGCATATAGTAATATGGTAAGATGGAAGCTATACAGGTGTTCACTGACTTCAACTCTGCTCTCTACTGGAAATTGTTTATAATAAAATTTTAAAGAACAATAAGGAAAAATATTAAAACCCAATTATAAATCTTTTAGAAACTAATGTTGAAAAATGCTTCATGACATTGTGGATTTCTTAATGCAAGACACAAAGAGAATGAACCCTAAAGTAATAGAATGATGAATTCAACTACATTATATTCAAGAACTTCTCTTCATCAAAAGGCAAGATGAACAGAGCATAAAGGTGAGCTACTGAGTGCAAGATGGTATCTGCAACACCTAATTGACCTAGTTTCCAAATCCTGCAGAGAACTCCTACAAATCAAATTAATTGATTTAATTTAAATCAATTAGTGAAGAAAAGTCAAGAAGCATAACAAAAATATTTAGCAAAATAACTGCTTTAGAATTTAACCAAAAAGGCAATCTGAAGAATCGTTGGTAACACGCGATTAACCAATGTAATTTAATACCATAATACCCCCCCGAAAATACCATAAATATCTGAACAGACCATGTATATGTACAAAGTCTAAAACATATTATGCTAATGAAGATGTGGACTAGTGAAACTATCCACTGTTGCTGTATTTTTTTTTACATCTGGAAACAGACATTATCTAATAAAGTCAAATATGGAAAAATGTGAAAAAAAATAAATACATCCCTATATGTATACAGAAAATCTCATATATATGTGCCAGTATGGTGGATGTATGATACATTTCATTTCAGGCTGGTACACTCCTTCTCTAAAAATACACACACACAAAAAGTCAACCCACCAACTTGGAAAGAAACAAAAACATAAGTTGAACAAGAGAATCAAGACACAAAAGAAAACACATTGTATGAGTCATTCATATAAAGTTCAAAATAAGGCAAAACAAAGGCTGAGGCGGGAGGATCAGGAGATCAAGAGATGGAGACAATCTTGGCCAGCATGGTGAAACCCCAAGACTCACCTCTACCAAAATTACAAAAATTAGCTGGGCATGATGGCTCACGCTGTAGTTCCAACTACTTGGGAGTCTGAGGAAGGTGAATCACTGGAACCCAGGAGGCGGAGGTTACAGTGAGCCGAGATCGCGCCACTGCACTCCAGCTTGGCAACAGAGCAAGATTCTGTCTCAAAAAAAAAAAAAGGAATGCATATCTAATTGCCTTACAGGTAGTGACTTCCCTGTGCCTGGGGAGGATTCCCTCTGGGGCGCTGGCAGTGTTGTATTTCTTCACCTGAGTGGCAATGACATGCTTAGTCATTTCATTTGTTAAAATATACAGATATGTATAAACACGAATATGTTTAGTTCACTTTTCTATAGACATGCTACATTTTACAAGAAAAATCATAAAACAGTATTACTGATAATGATTCTATATTTTGACATAAGAACCACAAAATGGCATTTTTCTTGAAAAAGAATTTATCCTCTGACTTTTGGCAATCTTAGTGTCCTTTAGTCCCCTCTATCTGCACTCTCCTCCAACATGGTTTTTCCATAGGATGTTGTGAAGAAGAGGGGGTTCAGATACCTCCAAAGCACACACTTGGTACTGTATCAGTTGATGACTTGCCCTAAGGAGATGCAGTTTGTCTGTACATCCCGATGTACACCTCCCACAGAAGCTGAGGCGCCTGTTACACTGGTGGTTCTGTGTGATCTAGATGAGGCTGGCACCTTTCCGCCACTAGGGTTCTCTCTCACATTGATCCAGGATCATCAAACACAAGAGAATGTGGTAGGCATCAAGGATGCTTAATCACGTAGTAATAACCAAGCCATAGTAATAATTATAACAACAACAGCTAATTCTTATGATCTATTATGAGCAGTGTATGAGTCAGAGTTCTCTAGAGGGACAGAACTAATATGAGAGATGTATATATGAAGGGGAGTTTATTAGGAGAATTGACTCACACGATCACAAGGCGAAGTCCCGTGATAGGCCATCTGCAAGCTGAGGAGCAAGGAAGCCAGTCCAAGTCCCAAAACCTCAAAAGTAGGGAAGCCGACAATGCAGCCTTCAGTCTGTGGCCAAAGGCCCAAAAGCCCCTGGTAAACCACTGGTGTAGGTCCAAGAGTCCAAAAGCTGAAAAACTTGAAGTCTGATCTTCAAGGGCAGGAAGCATCCAGCAGGGGAGAAAGATGGAGGCCAGAAGACTCAGCAAGTCGAGTCCTTCCAGTTTCTGTCTGCTTTATTCTAGCCTCAATGGCAGCTCATTAGAGGTGCTCACCCAGATTGAGGGTGGGTCTGCCTCTCCCTGTCCACTGACTCAAATGTTAATCTCCTTTGGTAACACCCTCACAGACACACCCAGGAACGATACTTTGCATCCTTCATTCCAATCAAGTTGACACTCGTATTAACCATCCCAGGCAGGCAGTGTTGTAAATACTTCATGTGTATTACTTTATTCCGTCCTTAATACTTCTTTGACGTAGGCACTATTGTATTTCCCGTTTTTCAGTTCAGGAAACTGAAGCACAAGTGAGTTGCTTGAGGTAATAGAGCCCGTGAGTGTCACAGCTGGATTTCAGACTCAGGTCTATTTTCCCTCACACTTCCCCTCTTGACTATCATGCTATTTGGTAGGAAATAAGTTTCAAAATATTATCTACTTGTTAAGCTTGTGTTACTGTTATTTCTAATACAGCATAGAGAATTAAGTAATGCATACATGCCTTTAAATCTTCAACAGAGTTGAGTGATTAGAACGTATATGTGGAAGAATAAATAATGAGAGATGAATTTTGAATTGAGTGAATATAACCAAATCTAGATAGCTTTACTGCCGTATGAATATTTGATTCATTTGCATCAATTGATGACTATAAATGGCTCTGTAGTCACACAAATAATTCAATAAATTCATCTTCAACTCTATGAAGAAGGGTGAAATGTAAAATTGAGTAAGCAACCTATCTCCAATTCAGATCAGTCACAGTTTAAGAAATATTTTATGCTTTTGCTTTTACTCTTCTCTACTTTTTTTTTCAGTTATAATACAAATATTCTTTTTCCAGCATCACTTTTAGAGTCGCCAGAATGTTAATTTACAGTTGGATTTTTTTGTTGTTATTATTATGACACACTTGGCTTCTGGCACTATATTTCCAGATATTAATCAATCTATCACTGCTGCACTTTCCAAACCCAACATGAGTATAGTAACTGTGCATCCTTCTCAGTGGGGCTTGAAAACTCAACCAGGGTGCGAATAAGCCAGCTCCAAGCGAGAGCTTCTCTTAGAAGGTGGAGAGGCAGACAGCCAAATCCTACTTGCCAGAGGGATATAATTCATGCATAATGTTTCTAAGAAGTGTTGGAACTAGGAGTCAAAACTCCTTAACTATTTTATTGCAAGCCAGCCCCCTGCAGAGGTTTCAAGTTAGCTCCAGCCCCCAGTTATGTGGCTCCCAATCCACAGAAGGCCTGAGAACTGAACTGTTGTGAGATGAAAGAAGAGGGTTGTGTTAGTCAGTTCTTACCTGCTAGAAAGAAATATTTGAGACTGGGTAATTTATAAAGAAAACATTTTTAATTGGCTCATGGTTCTGCAGGCTATGTAGGAATCATAACGCTGACATATGCTGCACTTCTGGGGAGGTCTCAGGAAACTTATAATCATAGCAAAAGGTGAAGGCGGAGCCAGCACTTCACACAGCCTGGGCAGGGGGAAGAGGTTGGGAGGAGATGCCACATACTTTTACATGACTAGAGCTGGGCATGGTGGCTCACGCCTGTAATCCCAGCACTTTGGGAGGCGAAGTTGGGTGGATCACGAAGTCAAGAGATCGAGACCATCCTGGCCAACATGTGAAACCCCATCTCTACTAAAAATACAAAAATTAGCTGGGCATGGTGGCAAATGCCTGTAATTCCAGCTACTCAGGAGGCTGAGGCAGGAGAATCACTTGAACCCAGGAGGCGGAGGTTGCCATGAGCCAAGATCATGCCATTGCATAATCTTGGCAACAAGAGTTAAACTTCTGGGCATCCAGAGCTAAACTCCTTCTCAAAAAAAAAAAAAAAATACAGCCCTTTGAATTGTGCCTAAACTATAGCAAGAGCTATGGAAATTTGTGGCTGTGATTCTTATTTCACTGAGAAAAGAGTGCATCAGAGCAGTGTTTTCTCGTGCTCTGTCGTCTTACTGTCTGTATCTTACGCCAATCCTCTTGTCACTGTGATAAGGGTCTTTAATATGTTCCCTGAGCAAGACCATTACTCAGCAACTCATCCTGTCTCTTTGAATTTTCCTTCCCTGCTGGATTATTGCAAACACCCTAAAAACATACTGCAAAATCTTTCATCTCAAAAACAGATAAGCAAACACAAACTCGATTTCCTCCAACCTTTGTCCTATCTGTGTTGCCCAATCCTTACAACAAAACTCCATGAAAGAGTTAACTCTTCCCTTTTCTCGATTACATTCCAATTAATTTTCCTCTTTCTCTTTCTGCCAAACTGTTCTTTTCATCATCACCCTAACACCTATGTTGCTAAATCCAATAATTAATTTTTCTCCTTGTGACTTGATTTATCATCATGATGCATGTAACTAGTACCTCTCAGCCCCTCTTGAAAGGCTGTTTTCCACTCAGCTTCCAGGACATCACAGTCTTCTATTTTTCTCCTACTGATACGGTTTTACAGGTTTCTCCTCATCTTTTCTAAATGCTCAAGTTTCATAGTGTTGAGGCCAAGAATTTCTGATTATTTTCCTTTATCCGTGCTTGCTCTCATGGTGACCACATCCAATCTAATTGCTTTAAAATGCTTTCTCTAAACTGGTAGCTCCCAAGTATACAGTTGTAGCCTGGTGCGTTCCCAGAACTCCCAGCACGCATCTCTTAATTGTACACTCAATATTTCCTCTTACATATCTTTTCAGACCTTTCCAATTTACGTGAATCTTTTCAGTTTTACCCCTTTCAGCAAATGGCTACTCAATCTTCTTATTGCTTCATCCAATGGTGCTATCCTTGACTCTTACCTTTTCTTCAAAGGTCACATGCAATCCACCAGGATATCCACTTGATCCTATTTTTAAAACCACTTTCCACCACCTGGAATATAGCTTTCCTGATCCAAGCTACCACCATCTCTCCTTTTGGTTTTTGCAATAAATCCTAAGAGATCTTCTTATTTCCACCTTTGTCTCATCAACACAACCGTCAGGGAGATTCTTCAAAATATAAAAAGATTATGTCTCTCCTCTGCCTAGATTCATCTCAGCAGTCCTCTGCTGGCATTCATCTCAGGGAGGGAAAATGCAAATCTTTACAGGAGCTTCCAAGGACTTATGAAGCCAACATGAGTTCCCCGACGGTTCTGGTGCAGCAACACTGCCTTCCTGCTCTTACTGAACACACTAGGCATGTTCCCAAATCAAGGCATTTGCATTTTCTGTTTCCTTTGCCTGAGATTTTCTTCCATCAGATATCAGCATGACTCATTCTTTATCTTTTTCCATCTGTGGTGAAATGTCATCATTTCACCCTTTTTCTTTCACCAAATTTAAATTTGCAAACATCCCTAACCTCAGTGTCTCCTATCCCCTTTCCCTGTTTCAAAAATAGAGGTTAATGCCACCTGACATACTGTGTGTTTTACTTGTTTATTGTTACTTTCATCCTCCAGAACCTAAGATCTTTGAGGGTAGAGATTTTGATCTATTTTGTTCATTAGTTTGTCTATCAAGTCTAAGAATATTATGCAACGTAGAACAGTTCTCAATAATTATTTGCTGCAGGAATGACTCCAAAAAGTTTTGTATCTTTTCTTCACATGTTCTTATGGTGTACTTTCTGATTTGTTAACATTTTACAATATGAGCTTATTCTATTCTCATAACAAAGCTGTGACCTACATTATGCAAATATATCTCCCTTTCACATATAAATGTCATACTTTAGAGGGATTAAGCGAGTTGCTTAAGATTAGTCAGACAGTCCTCAGTGCTATCATTCTAAATCCATGCTACTGCATAATTCAATAAAAATAATGCTAAATTTTTGCTTTGTGAAATTTGTAAAAAAAAAAAAAAAGAAAAAAAAAAAAAACTCCCCTAAACTTTTTGTCCACTCATTGGTAATAAAAGGAAAAAGAGTCCTACAGGTACAAATACTCAGATTTTTAAGTTCATTTCTTTCTCAGCATTTATGATTCATTCACTAAAGATTACTGAGCACTACACTGAATTATTCACTGGCATTAGAACAATACAACGTGTGGGGTTTACTGCTTTTTATGTCCACATACACCTTCAAAAGCTGAATATTCTGGTAGATGTCTAACAGTATTGTGTTCAGGATCATATTCAGAATGATTAGTTGTAAGTTAAATCTTTGGACGTGCATGCTTATTTGATTTTAAACCAGTTGAACACTCCAATTCAAATATATATATATTTTTTGAGCTAAAGGATAACCTATTAACTTTTCATAGAAATGTACAGAACCAGGCAATACAAAAAGAAATAACACTGAGAAGCACTATTAAAGTCAGGATGAGTAAAGGACTGGAGTGAACTCAGTATGATTTGGGAGCAGATGTTAAATAGACAAGAATCTATCATAGTCCCTTAAAGCAGTAATCCAATACATCTCTGGTTCCTGTGCTATTTATATTTCCATTCCTTTCATATTTTCTCAGATGTTTCTATCTGCTATTACTCAAGTCATTCCCAGTTATGAATTCTCCTTTGACTTCGATTATAGGATATAATCTGTTGCATTATATAGTGGACATAACTACTAATAGGAGGTTCTCACTATTTTTAGGCAAATTCTTATTGTTCCCTTTTTTTTGACACAAATTTTTGACCTCCCTTTAATTGCATTGATTGTTTCTAACCCTGTCTGCCTTCCATGTATCCATTGTCTTATAGGCCAGTGCACTACAGCTGTCTTATTTTGTAATTCAGCAAATGTTCACAGAGATAAAATTGTGAACACCATTGTTCCTAGCTGTAAATAGACACAAGTTGCCTTGTGTCTTTCTGGGTCATTTCATCTGTGGTTTCCATTCAGATACTCTTACAAATGCTCTTGTTTCAGAAACAATTTAGTTTCTCCCTCCTCAGCCCTATCTCACTAAAATGTATGTGATACATAAACTTAGCAAAAACTCACTTTTATTTAAATTTGCTAGTTCTAGCTCCTCGTTCTATCCATCTTTATTGTATGCTTACCTCCTTATAATGCTCTAATGTATGTAAGTAAAGACTTTGAACACTGGAAGGCAGAAAATTACACAGTACTTGTGTAGTCTTGAGGGGCAGATGTGATGTCTTACTTTTGTAACCGTACAGTTCCTAGAATAGTGTGTGTGGATTGAATAAGTAGATATATGTGAGTTACATGACAACATTCTAAAATTCCACCACACTTATCAAAGTGAGGACAGAATGCACATTTCAACCTGCAGACTCATTTTTTTCTTAGTTCTAATTTGTTTACCCACCTCTCAGTTATCACTTTCGTTTTCACTTTTACAGTGTAGGCCTGTCACAGTTAGCAATTAGCTTTTCTCTCTGTATTATTACCCAAGTGTTGGAGTCACCACCTGTGGGGGTCTGTCCTGCAGACCCTGACTCAATGACAGATGAAAAAGTACACTGACACACGGATCCTATGCTTTGCCAGTTCAGCTGAGGGTCCGTGGCTGCTTACAGACTCCCTGGAGAGTGCTGCAAACGGATAGCAGCCACCGGCCCCCACCAGCCACAGAGACTCGCATTTATTTAGTAAAGTTTATTGACAAAGGCTCAAGTCAACGTCACTAGAGTGAAGAGATTAAAGCACAAATTCCAATGCCCAAAGCAAACACCAGTAGAGGATAATATCCCTGGTCGACCTCCCACTGAGGGGGCCATCTGCCTCAAAGGTTAGTTTTAAGATCACATGAGTAAACAAGTTAGGTAACTCCCCCACATACCCTAGCTATTTGCTTTACTATTGACTAAATGTAAGGGGAATTTAGGCTGCCTTCAGCCAAAACTACTGAAACTATGAAAAAAAATCTCTTAGGCCTTTTAAAATGGTTTGAGACTACATTCTGTAACTTTCTCTACTACTTTTCTCTTAATATTTTTGCCACCACCCTGAGCGAATCCCCACATCCAAGTGAATGCATACATGTTGATTAAAATGTGAAAGGTGAGGAACACATCATTTGCCTTGTAGAATTTTTGAGAAATATTTGTATTTGAAGTGTTAATCAGTCAAATGATAATGAATGCCAACTATCTAGTAACTAATGACTTCCTCTAGTGGTAGTCATATTACTTTACATGTATTATCCCATTTAGTCCTCAAGATAGCTCATTGTTGAGTATAATATTATTACCATTATTCTACAGATGAAGTAAATGAGGTTTGTAGTGGTTAAATAACTTGCCACAGATCACAGAGCACTCAAAAAAACAGAGTAGAATTCAAACTGAAAGTGTATCTGAGTCCAGAGCCTATCCTTTTCCAAACTATAATACTTCAAACAATACTACATTAAGGCTTATGCTTTTGAGAGTTTTCATAGGTTATATATAATGTGTCCAAATCCAAGTTGGAAAGAACAATTCAAGTTAATAATTTCTATTTTGAAAGTATATGTAGCACAGTACATTTTTCAAGAGAATTTATAATCAATAACCTTTCCCTATGAAGGTTAAAAAAATTGAATAAGAACAAACAGGGCTCTGGTTAAAGGCAGATTATGGTTAGTTTGATTAAGGATACTTGTAATGCCCTAGGGAATCTTGAGGAGAGAGCGAACATATCTTTTACAGAGTGTCACTCCTTGGGTGTTGCGGGAAGAAAGAGAGAGGAAGAGACAGATATCCTTGCTATCTGTGGTAGAACATCTCACTAAATAAACAGGAGTCTAGCAACAGAGAACAGTAAAGAAAATGAGAGAAAGCATTTCAGACAGAAGAAAGAGGATACAGTGGGATAGAGAAATGAGAAATTGATAAACTCTAAAAGCAGAAATTAGGCAAGAGACTAAAAAGAGCTAAGAACCTAGTTTTGGAAAAGAAAGTAAAATATCTGATAGTTATTTTTAATGTGGCCAAGGAAAGAAAAAACAAGTCAAATCCAAGCACAACAGCCAAATGCTTCATGTAGTCTGTGATAGAAATCAAAGCTATCATTAGAAGATGTTTCAGGGTATTGAGTATACAACTTAGAGTTGTTTCTAAGTTATTTCTAGAATTATTTCTAAGTTGTATACTTTTCTCAATACCCCGAAACATCTTGTAATATAGCCTTGGTCTCTATTACTTAGAAATAACTCTAGGCCAGGCATGGTGGCTTATGCCTGTAATCCCAGCACTTTTAGGGGCTGAGGCATGTGGATCACTTGAGGCCAGGAGTTTGATACCAGGCTGGCCAACATGGTGAAACCCCATCTCTACTAAAAATGCAAAAATCAACCAAGCATGGTGACATGCACCTATAATCCTAAACACTCGGTTAAGATTACGAGAGTCTCTTGAACTTGGGAGAGGGAGGTTGCAATGAGCTGAGATTGTGCCACTGCACTCCAGCCTGGGTGACAGAGCAAGACTCCTTCTCAAAGAAAAAGAAAAAAAAAGAAATAACTCTAGCTTTCTTAAGACACATAGTGTTGAATACAAAATGGTATTCATTTAATGCCAATTTTATTGACATTCATTAATTTTAGTAAATGACAAGCATAGTTTGACATAGCCAGTTATACTTGTGTTAATAAAAACAGCAATTACAACAACAAAACTGTTCCATGAGCAGATTTAAGGATTTAGAACCAGTAGGCAGTAAATCTCTTTGAAGGAAGGAGATGGTTCCCATCTCCCTCAACTGAAACCACTTTTGCAAAATTATGACAGTGAGATAAATCTGACAGAGTTGACTCCATCTTGCTTCTAACTCCCAAATTGTCCATGGTCATTTCTGGGCATGGATCAAGCTGACTTTGGGAGTAATTTAGTTTACAGTTTAACCTTAAAGCAAGGATGATGATAGCCTTTCCCAAAACTAAATCACTTTCATATAACTAATAAAAGTCCACAAGGTTAGTATTAGGATAGGGGCCTGAATTCTGCTAGGATGTAGGTGGAGTTACATGATAACCAGCCATTGTTGTGAAGGTCACAAGATGTGTAACTTCCCTGGTTACTCCTGTAGATAAGATCATGATTGCAGAATGTATATTGGCCTTTTGAGAGGACGTTTCAGACCTTTTGCATTTCTGATGACCAGCTGACTCTACTCAAGCCAAGGATTCATGATTCAATGGGTCCCGTGGCTCCCACCCAGAGGCTGAGTCAGCCAATGTGAACTGTTTTCCACACCTCTCGCTATGATTTCATTCCCAACCAAAAAACATTCCCCATTCCCTAGCCTTGACCACCAAAATATCCTTGAAAATCCCTAACCTCCTAAGCCTTCTGTGAGAAACTGGTTCAGGTAAATAACTGTCTCCCACGTGGTATTGCTGGGCTTGTATCAGTTATACTTTCTTCACTGCAGTGCATGGTCTCAGTGAAATTGTTTCGTCTGTGCAGTGGGCAGGAAGAGCCCATTGGACCATTGCCCAACTTGGATGTCATTTGTATGTCACAGCCACTTGGACTGCCATAAGGTCACCCATTTAGTGGAAATTAAATAATTATTTCTGCTTTTCCTTCCTATGAGTCCACTACTCCCACTGCTGGAATATTAACCCAAGTGGAGCTACAAGATGCAAAGTTCATAGAGCTAGCTTAAAGTTGATCCATGCCATTCTTTTAAAAAGGTTGGAAAGTGAATTTGTAACAGTGACAACGAAAAGGCATTTTCAATCACACTTTACAGAAGTATCTTGGTTTTATTGTTGTCCTTGGGTAAGTTAAAGCATGTTATGCTAAAATATTCTCTGCAAGAACTAAGAATTGCCTCAATTAATTCTTTTTTTGTCTACTGCACATACTCAAGTGGGAACTTTATAAATATTATTCTAATTAGAAAGCCTTGAATATCTTTTGATATAGGAGACTCAGGATCCTTTATTAATTCATGATGTGGTTCAACCTACAGTGAAGTTATGGGGGTGTGAAGATAAGTATCATCAACTCCAGATGTCTTATGTAATCCAGACCACAGTGAAGAATAAGACCTTTCCTGCAGTCATGACAAACAGTCAAGAGATGTTGATTTAATAACTTTTGTGAGGAAAGCACAGTGCAAGCTACAGGCAGGGGAGAAGGAGAAGAATAAGACTCAGATCCTACCCCAGAGAAATACAAACTATGGAACAGAAAAGTGTGTTTTGTGTTTAAAATGATACCAATCATTTTTCTCCAAACAATATGTTAAATGTGAGGACTTTGGTAGACCCATTTCTTGCTTCCTTTTGGATTGCTGAGAGCCCAAAGCAATTAGTGCAACTTTTAAAGTATTCTAGAAAAATGTTTTACCTAATGAGAAACAAACAACAACACATTTGTATTTGTTCATTTATTGAGGAGAAAATAATCGGACTCTAATAAGGGTTTTTTTTTTTTTTTCTGAGAGGACTGAATATTTTATCTTTAATTTCTAAGTCACAATAAGCTGGAGAATGTTAATTAGTTCATTTGGTTCTTCTATAAATATTTTCTTTTTAAGAGGTACAATGTTTGACGCACACAGCATTCTGGTTCAAGGTAGAAATTGTATGTACACACACATGAATGAAAAGAAACATGACAGTGGGTTTCCTGATGGACAACAATATCTAGTTGGGTATGCTACCATAAGCCAGTTTTCCAGTTTGTTCCATTTAAATATTGATAGTGCTGGTCTATTAAAAATCCATTCTCTTTTAGTTCAGTAAAGACAATAAAAAAATGGAAAATTTTATTTTGAACACTTGAAAGAGCATGGATTCTTTCACAATTACTACAGATGCAAAGAACTGAATGGCACTCATAACTGTGACAGATAATGTGAAATACAGGGTAACATTAGCAGACTTCCTCATGTAAGTTCATACCTTACTATCGTGAAATGATATTTTCAGACTTTTAGTGCTAGGAATTCCATGTATAAAATTCCATAAGTTACCATGAGAAATAAAATTTCCATGCAACTGGTTAGCTGTTGTTTCTCATTTGTCCTAAGTTAGCAAATATATCCTTGTAAGACATCAAATAACCATTAATTGCTTGATAACATCGAATATTCCTAATGGACAGTCTTATCATGCGTGCATAGTCAGACTGGGATAATTACACTGAAGTCCTGTATCTGTTCATCAAAACCTTCTCCTAGTCATCTAGGGATGCACTGACAGATATTTACTATCAATCCTCATAAAGATTTGCTCCATGCATACTTCCTCACCCATCATTTACTGTCATAATACTTTAAAAGATGAACCATAAATCAGTTTGTTGAGGGAGGCACTGAAGTAGAGTGTTTAGCACAGATCACCATTTACCGATTAAGTGACTTTGCGTCCATTACATAACTGCTTTGACACTAATCCATTCATTTTCTTAATAAGCATTTACTAAGGGGACTAGTTTCTAAGTACTGTGGGAGGCAGTGATAGTGAAGTAATGGTGACGGTGATTGATGAGGTGATGGGAGTGAGAAGATTCTAAAATGTTCTTTATGGAGAACACACTCTCATGGAGGAACAAGTGTCAAATACAAGTTACATGCTATAGTAGAAGAACATACTAAATGCTTCGATAGCTCAACAAAGGCAAATTTTTAAAAGCATTACTCCCCTCACCTTTGATTTGCACCTCCAGCACTTCCCAAATCTCAGCTAAGTACATACATGAAATATCTCCTTAATTGTGTTTTCTCTTTATGGTAAATATAATGCATTATGTATTCACTGGATATCATATCCAGAAACACATAATGTTAATTTGTCCTTATTAATGACACTAATTTAATCACTAGGTGATGTATTGTTTTCTCCATTGAATAGTTACTATTTCTTCCTCAAGAAAATCATCCTTATTTGGTATGCTCAAGCACTGTGCTAAATATCCTTTACTAGCTGCATCCGTTATCTATTGAATAACAGGGGGCAGCTATGCAAGAGCAAGAAAGACAAATCATGCAAACTGTCTTCAAGCCTCTACTTCAATCATGTTTGTTAATGTTTCATTGACTAATGCTATTTCCATCCTGGGTACAGAGTCCATTTGGGAATGTTCTACAAAGATATATGACAGACGGAAGGAATACAGGGAGGGTAAAGAATTGGGGCCATTAATGCAATCAATCTACCACATGTAACAATTAACACCGAACTTATGTCGGCACTAAGGAAATTTCTCATGTAAATATTCTAAGAAAAATGAACTAGTGTATTCACACTCCTATAATATAATACAACACAGTACAATATAAAATACACTATGTAGGGAATGAGTACAGTGTTTTATTTCAAGTCTCTTTGGGTTGTGAACTCATTTTACTGTTGCTTATTAAACTTTTAAAGCACTAGAAGCCATGTTTCTGGTGTGATGTTGACTATCATGATGGAGCAAATACAAAATATGTATTTCAAACTATGTTTGTTCTCAGAAATGTCCCCTGACAATGAGAGAGCCAGGTGGGAATGGGTCTCTGGAGAAACTCCAACCAGCCTGCCCACTGGGGTGGAGCCTCAGGAAGTTTTCACCATTTGCAGGGAAGAGAAGCCTGGCTCCTTTTCTTCCTTTGTGCAACCTGGGATTTCAATGGCAGACAGAAAGCACTCTAACAGGGACTCAGGAATCACTCTGTCAGGGACTCTGCCCTAGTGAGAGTCCCTGATTCCC
Organism: Cheracebus regulus; assembly: GCA_963574635.1. Classification (NCBI taxonomy): domain Eukaryota; kingdom Metazoa; phylum Chordata; class Mammalia; order Primates; family Pitheciidae; genus Cheracebus; species Cheracebus regulus. The sequence continues at coordinate 16,954 of CAUYQU010085329.1, forward strand.
CGTTTTCTTCCTTTTTACCTAATAAAACCATGTCTAATTCACCATTCAAATGGTCCATGAGCCTGAAGTTTCATGACCGTGAGAGAAAGAACCCTGTCTTTAGCTGAACTAAGGAAAAGTCCCATAGCAAGAAGTTTTCCATTACTGGGGATCTATAAACAAACAAACAAACAAAAATCTTTAAGAATGTAACAGACTGTGGTAGGTCAATTCCTACAAAATATGATTGTTACAAGTTCCACAAAATACCCCTTTTTATCCACGGTGTCCCTTTTAGTAGCCATGGCCTTTTGATGTCTCATAGTAAGTAACAAGAAGACAACATGTAGATAATAACAACTTTGCATATATTATCTTGTATAGCATATAAGATATATATCCTTGTGTGAAGTCCATGTATGAGACATGCAGCTGATTTCCTCAAAATGTTTTTAAAATATTTCATTTAAGATCAAGATTTAGATAGCTTACAAATGCCTCCTTTCCTCTAATAGAACATTTTATTGTTGCCTCATCATTCATTTACCAAAGCAATTGGGATGATCCAAATCACTGATACTGGAGCCCTCAGTGGAAGAGCAAAGCTTCACAAAAGCCCTGGGAATATGAAGATTTGATGAGAACAGACAGAAATCAACCAGCTACCCATGGACATTCGCTCCCTACATTCCTCTCCAAACAAACTAAGTTGGTCCCTACTACCTAAAACTGTGAGACTGTCTCCAGCCATTATTTCTTTACGTTGAGGATTTAAAGGCATAATCCTGACCAGGGTAGTTGCTTAAAGGAGTTAATAACAGTGTGGCAGAGGTGTTTTTGGCTCTTTCCACTGGGATGGAATCCTTCCCTTCTATTTAGATGGGCTTTCCCCAGTATGTAATACCAGATAGAATAGCTATACCCCTAAGGATCATAAGCTCATAGGCCAAAATAATTACCATACTAAAGAAAATTGCTATATCCATCAGAATAGAGTAGGTTTTGCTGTGTTGACAAAAAATGTAAAAATCCCCCACTAAACATTCTCTTAACATGTGCTCTCTCAATCATGATCCATAGGATTTACTCAAAGACATTAAAAAGTTGTGCTCACAAAATATTCAACACGATATTAATAGAAGCCTGATTTCTCATTGCCAAAACACGCAAGCAACCAAAATGTTCTATAGTAGGTGAATAAACAACGAATGTGGTATATACAAACAATGGAGCATTATTCAGCACTAAAAATAAATAAGCTATCAAGCCATGAAAGGACATGCCATCAACCTTAAGTTCATATAGTTAATTGAAAGAAGTCAATCTTAAAAAATTATTGCATAATTTTAACTATGTGACATTCTGGAAAAGGCAAAACTAGAGAGAAAATTAAAAGATTGGCCAGGAGTGGTAGCTCACATCTGTAATCCCAGCACTTTGAGAGGCTAAGGCGGGCAGATCACCTGAGGTCAGGAGTTTAAGACCAGAATGGCCAGCATGGTGAAACCCTGTCTCTACAGAAATACAAAAAAATTAGCCTGGCATGATGGCAGATGCCTGTAATCCCAGCTATTCAAGAGGCTGAAGTGAGAGAATCACTTGAACCCAGGAGGCAGAGGTTGCGGTGAGCCAAGATCACAACACTGTGCTCCAGCTTGGGCAACAGAGTGAGACTCCCTTTCAAACAAACAAACAAACAAACAACAATAAAAGAAAATAAACAGATGACTAGCTGCCAGGGATCAAGGTGTGGGTAGTGGTTGAAGGAGTCGATCTCACAGGATTTTTAGGGCAGTGAAACTACTCTGCATGATACTACTATGGTGGATATATGTCACTATACATTTACCAAAATCCATAAAATGTACAACATCAGGAGTAAACTCCAATACAAATTAGAGTCTTTAGGTGATAATGATGTGTCAGCATAGGTTCATCAATTTTAACAAATGTACCACTCTTATGGAGATATCGGTAACAGGGAACGCTATTCATATGTGGAGTCAGGTGGTATATGGGAAATATTTATCCTACCTCTAAATTTTGCTGTAAACCTAAACTGCTCTAAAAACTAAAGTTGATTAGATAAAATAAAAATCTCAGTCAGGTAGAAACAATAAAATAAAGACAATACTAACTTCCAGATTTTCTTCCTTGCGTTGATAAGAATATGTTCTCATTTATTTGTAAATTTCTGCTCCTCTCTTGTGTGCTTGGCAGGGTTCCAGGTACTAGAGACATAGCAGGGAGTAGAACAAGGACTCCCCATGGCATTGAATTCTAGTCCAGCAAACAAAGAAAAACTGAATAAAGAAATGGGCACAAAATTACTCTTAGTTAGTGATGTGTGCTAGGAGGAAAACATTTTTACTGATCTGTGTTTCTCTAATTGTTCCTTAAGGTGTTGTTTCATTAATTAGAAAACACCAGTGCTGGGCATGATGGTTCACGTCTGTAATCCCAGCTCTTTGGGAGGCCGAGGCAGGCAGATCAGTTGAGGTCAGGAGTTCAACACCAGCTTGGTCAACATGGTGGAATCCCGCCTCTACTAAAAATACAAAAATTAGTCTGGTATTGTGATGTGTGCCTATAATCCCGGCTACTTGGGAGGCTGAGGCAGGAGAATCACTTGAACCTGGGAGGCGGAGGTTGCAGTGAGCTGAGATCGCACCCCTGCACTCCAGCCTGAGTGATAGAGGGAGACTCTGTGTCAAAAAGAAAAGAAAAGAAAATCCTGAGGCTTTTACAGAGTTGGACTCATTCATTAGGAAGCACATGTGAATGGGTATATGCACATGTGTACACACACACTCGCAGGACTCTTTCAAACTTTCTTTTAAAAAAGTACATGATTTCACTTATTTTATATTTCATCTCAAACTCCTTTGGAAGCTAGTCTCAGCCAACTAGGCACTCAGGAACCAAGCCATACATCTGCAGTAATGAGGAAAATCATTAGATAATTCATTTTATTGTATGCTCTACACATCAATCTTCTCTGAAAAGCCATTAAGATTTATTCCAAAAAGTTATTCTCAAAGGAGGGTAATAGGACTTCAGAGCACAGAAAATAACAAGGTTAAAAATAAGAAAATATATCATTTCTAAAATATGGGGCTTTGTTGATCTGGCATTTTAAATCTCCCTCTTACCACTAGTATGGAAATGAGTTCTAAGGGCTGAAATGCACACTACACTGGACCATTGGATTTGTAAACCGCAATAGATCTCAATGGACTTTTACAATTTAATTTCTAAATTGAACTATTTTCCATCCTTTTCTTCATGTATATTTCCATTCATCTCCTTTTTATTTTCGTTCCTAACTATCCCTAGTTATCAGAAGCAATCACTAGTATACATGTATATGCTTCTGATATATATATATATATGTGTTTATATCATATATATGTTTGTATATCTATATATAGATAGCTATATATATTTATGTATATATGGCTCAGGGCAATATCTCATGTAAGCAAAATATATTGTGAATATATATATATATATATGTATATATGTTTATGTAAACACACACACACACACACACACGACTAACTTCCAGGAAACTATTTCTAAAATTATAGCTTAAAGAATACTTAGTCAAAGGAAAATCTCCAACACGTCTTTTCTTTAATCTCTTCTGAACAACAAAAAGTGTAATGTTTTCGAGCAGATCAATAGTTGTTTTGGGGTTGTTTTTGGAAAACAAGTCTAATCTGAGGAACCCTTATTTAATCTACTTTTGTTGTTCATTTTCATTAATTTTTAAACTCAAGCTATTTGTGCAACACTTACGAAGGCGAAAGCAGTTGAAGAATAATCTCAGAAACTGACAGGATGTGATGAAATTCATATCAATCCTTTTGGTATTTTTTTTCCTTTTTAGTCAAATTTCCATGTGCTTTTTATAAGAAGAAAGAACCAATAAGAAACAACTGTCATTTCTAATTTCTTGTAGTGAAGCAATGAACTGCCATAGGATATGAACTTCTCACAATAGGCTTCAATAATTTTGACCCAGAATGGGGTATAGGATCACCATCCAGAAACTTAATGAAGAGTAAATAAACACCAGGTAGTCATTTATAACTGGCAAAGCACATGTGAGGATAAAATGACCCAGCACATGCCCAGGAATTAGAAGGCGCTGTTAAAGGCAGAACAGATAACTAGCTCTTGGCTTTAGCAAAGCTGCCTGTCCTAATTAGATGTTCTACTGTCCTTGTAATATGGGTTGGTTGTGTCCCCACCCCAATCTCACCTTAACGGTAGCTCCGATAATTCCCACATGTTGTAGGAGAGACCCAGTGGGTGATAATTGAATCATGGGGCCGGTTTCACTTATACTATTCTCGTGATAGTGACAAAGTCTCCCAAGATCTGATGGTTTTATAAGGGGAAGCCCTTTTGGCTTGCCTCTCATTCTCTCTCTTGCCTGCTGTGATGTAAGAAAGACATGCCTTTCGCCTTCTGTGATGTAAGACATGCCTTTGGCCTTTTGCCGTGATTGTGAGGGCTCTCCAACCACATGGAACTGAGTCCATTAAACCTCTTTTTCTTTGTAAGTTACCCAGTCACGTCTTTATCAGCAGTGTGAAATGAGTATGTCTTTATCAGCAGTGTGAAAATGAACTAATACACCTTGGCATGCCTTTAATTTTTTAAAAAAATAAAGATCATTTCATTTTATGTTTTCTACCCAAGCTCCTATCGTGATCATTTTAGTGTAGATAAGAGGAAGCTTAGGGATCTGGAAGAGAATCTCAGGATTATTAAGGTTTAGATTTGGCAGTAATCAACAAAACTAGGAGAAACTGGCATTCTTGTTTTAGTCTCGATTTGGTATTATATCTTCCTTTCATTGTCACATTTTCCTTCTCTCTTTTCTTCCATTCCTCAAAGAACACTTGCTATTCTACTGTTCCCTTTGCTTTTCTTCTTCTACCTAAAGTCTTATATCGATGCCCACACTCAGTGCACTTTGCTTTGAAATTACTCTTTCTTCCATTCTACTACTGCATCGAAAGAAGAAATAATTCAATAAATTATTTGACTAAATAACATTTCAGGAAAATATGAGGCTTTTAGTCACAAATTTTAGTTTAATTCAAGGGGTAGATTTGCAAGAATAAGCCTTAAGAAATCCCTATGTATTTAAAGAGTTATTTCCCAAACTATCTCATGATGTAAGCAAAATATTTTGAGACATGAGGACGTTTTCATGGACCTTAAGTCAGAAATGTTGGCAGGAAATTCCTTCCACTATAAGTAAATTCAATCTAGTCTAGGACCATAAAAAGATCTTATATTTATTGGGCATTCACTAAATACAAGACAATCTGCACACATCATTTCTTTGGATTTAAAAAATGACTAAGTAGGAATCTCAGTTAACATTCCCAGGAGTATGCCTCAAATAATAATTTCCTTATTAAAAAAGAGCAGCTTCTTTCTGATTTTCATCCTTCATCTGTAACTGATGATTCTGTGCTGAAAGAAAATTCAGTCTTAGTCATATTGTCATATTCGCTACACCCTATTCCTCAATAGTTGTTTTCACCAAGTTCCCAGGGTATTATTCAAAGCCATAGCAATGGCTACCAGAGAAATGATGTTATGCTATCGAAGCATACCTAACCCCACAGGACTTGAAATTCTCTGCTTGAAAACCACTCATAGGAAAGAGAACTCTTCAATGGGATTGGCAGCGTCCCTAAGTGTGTCACACAGGTATTCTTTTTTAGGGGTTACCAACTCATCAGTGGGATTAAGGATGAGGAAGAGGGTGGCCAGATGCTGGGGGAAGTTTGTTGATCTATTTCCCTTCTTCCTCCTCTAGTTTCAGGGAAAGTCACCTCCTTGCCTCTGACTTCATACCTTCACTATTACTCCACATCTACCTCCAGAATAACCAACAGAAAGTCTTTGACAGCATTAGGCCCTTAGAAAATGCTGGCAGAGCCACTGACCTCAAGTTGATTCTTCTTTATAAGTTGGCTAAATCACAGAAACAACAAATCACAAAACTCCTGGCTTGCTTGAAATGGTTGAGAGACCATGGTGAAAAATAGCATTTTACCTGTATAAAACAAGATTTGTACAAGATGACAAAAGAGACTGACTGTCTTCCTAACTTCACTTGGTGCCAAGAATAAACATCTGGAAAGTGCAGGGAACACTAAAAAATCATCTTGCTCTCTACATTGTGTGAGTGCATGACACAAAGTAGAATTCAATACTGTGGATGGCTCTCTTTTTCTTGCCATATTCTGCCTTCTTGCTTCTCTGATGTTCACCCAGTGTAATAGCTTACAGTTTCTCTTTGTGGCTGTTCCTTCATGGTTTCTGTTACTGGTTTTCATATTACTTGATCTGTATATGTCACAGCTCCTCAAGGCTCAGTCTTTACCCCGTGCTGTTCTCTGTATTGTAATATCATCAGTCATGTGATTTTAAATACAATATATAGTCACATACCATATAACAATGTTTCAGCCAATGATGGATCCTATATACAATGGTGGTTCTGTAAGATTATAATATCATTGTTTACTGTTTCATGTTTAGATACACAAACACTTACCATTGTGTTATACTTGCCTGCAGTATTCAGAACAGTAACATGTTGTATAGGCTTGTAGCCTAGAAGCAACAGACTGTACCATGTAGCCTAGGTGTGCAGTAGCCTATGCTATCTAGGATTATGTAAGTATACTCTATAATGTTCCTACAATGAGAAACTTGCCTAATGATGCATTTCTGAGAACATATCCCTGTCATTATGTAATGTATGACCTTTATTTTCATAATTCCTAATGTTGTTTTCCCTCAGATGCCTTCTCTAAGATTCCGATTAATGGACAATTGTCTACTTAAAATGTCTGACATAATTCCTCCAGACGTTTCAGTCCAAATTCTTGATACACTTCCCTCCAACGCCGTTTCCTCATTTTCCTAATCTCATTTGTTCCTTATTTTTCCTTTCCTCATCCCTGTATCAAATCATTCAATATATCCCCAATTTGTCTCCCAAAACACATCTCAAATCCATCCATATTTTTGGTCTCCATGAAGATTGGAACTTGACTATTTTGCTTACTATTGGTTCCCATAGCATAGAAGAGTGTCCTAGTAGTTGCTTAATAAATAATTTTTAAATGAGTAAATTTAAGCAGCAATTAGTGCTATGAACTATATTAGAGAAACTCAGCTCCAAAGATTCTCGTGTGTGATAGCAGATAAGGGTCAATACTTATTTTGTCCTATGTGGTTATCAGGGTGTTCCAGTGCTACTTATTGAAAAACCTATAGTTTGCCCATTGAATTACCTTGACATTTTTGTCAAAATCAATTGATTATGGGAGCTTATTATTTAACTTATCTCTTTTCATTGACACACTTATTATCATTGTGCCAACACCATATTACTGCTAACTGTAATATATATTACATGTGAAAAAAGTCTTGAAATTATATTTTGAATTTTCATTCAAGTTTGAGGCATAATTGCCTTTGTTTTACAGAAAGAAGTATAAAGATGCATCTATATTTTGAGTCTCATGCATGATCTATATGAGCATTTGGGTTGGTTCCACAATTTCGCAATTGTAAACTGTGCTGCTGTAAACATGCAAGTATTTTTTTCATATAATGTCTTCCTTATCTCTGGGTAGACACGCAGTAGTGGGATGGCTGGATCAAATAGTAGTTCTACTTTTAGTTATTTAAGGCATCTCCATACTGTTTTCCTTAGGGGTTGTGCTAGTTTACATTCCCACCAGCAGTGTAGAAGTGTTCCCTGTTCACTTCATCCATGCCAACATCTACTGTTTCTTGATTTTTTTATTATGGTCATTCTTGCAAGAGTAAGGTTGTATTGCACTGTGGTTTTGATTTGCATTTTCCTGATCATTAGTGATGATGTGTATTTTTTGATGTGTTTGTTGACCATTTGTATACCTTCTTTTGAGAATTGTCTATTCATGTCCTTAGCCCACTTTTTGACGGGATTGTTTGTTTTTTTCTTGCTGATTTGAGTTCATTGTAGATTCTGGATATTAGCCCTTTGTCAGATGTACACATGGTGAAGATTTTCTCCCATTCTGTGGACTGTTTACTCTGCTGACTGTTCTTTTTTCTGTGCAGAAACTCTTTAGTTTAATTAAGTCCCAGCTATTTCTCTTTGTCTTTATTGCATTTGTTTTTGGGTTCTTGGTCATGAAATCCTTGCCTAAGCCAATGTCTAGAAGTGTTTTTCCAAGATTATCTTCTAGAACTTTTATAGTTTCAGGTCTTGGATTTAAGTCCTTAATCCATCTTGAGGTGATTTTTGTATATATAAGGTGAGAGATGAAGATCCGGTTTCACTCTCCTACATGTGGTGAGCCAATGATCCCAGTGCCATTTCTTGAAAAGGGTGTCCTTTCTCCACTTTATGTTTTTGTTTGCTTTGTCAAAGATCAGTTGGCTGTAAGTATTTGGCTTTATTTCTGTGTTCTCTATTCTGTTCCATTGGTCTATATGCCTATTTTTATACCAATACCATGTTGTATTTGTGACTATGACCTTATAGTATAATTTGAATCAAGTAGCATGATGCCTCTATGTTTGTTCCTTTTGCTTAGTATTGCTTTGGCTATGCGAGTTTTTTCTTGTTGTTGTTGTTTTATATGAATTTTAGAATTGTTTTTTCTAATTCTGTGAGGAATGATGGTGGTATTTTGATGACGATTACATTGAACTTGTATATTGTTTTTGGCAGTATGGTCATTTTCACAATAGTGATTCCACCCATCCATGACCCTGGGATGTGTTTCCATTTGTTTGTGTCATCTATGATTTCTTTTGGCTTTTTTTTTTTTTTTTTTGTAGTTTTCCTTGTAGAGGTCTTTTGCCTTCTTGGTTAGGTATATTTCTAAAGATTTCATTTTTTTGCAGTATTGTGAAAGGGGTTGAGTTCTTGATTTGATTCTCCACTTGGTTGCTTCTGGTGCATAGAAGAGCTACTGATTTGTGTACATTAGTCTTGTATCCAGACACTTTGCTGAATTCTTTTATAGTTCTAGGAGCCTTCTGGAGGAGTCTCTGGGATTTTCAAGGTAAATGATTATATCGTAAGCAAACAGTGACAGTTTGACTTCCTCTTTACTGATTTGGATTCCCTTTCTTTCTCTTCTGTGACTGCTCTGGCTAGGACTTCCAGTACTATGTTGAAGAGGAGTGGTGCGAGTGGGCATCCTTGTCTTATTCCAGTTCTCAGTTCTCAAAAGCTTTCAACTTTTCCCTATTGAGTATTATGTTGGCTATGAGTTTGTCATAGATGATTTTTATTACATTGAGGTATGTCTCTTGTATGCTGATTTTGGTGAGACTTTTAATCATAAAGAGATGCTGGATTTTGTCAAATGCTTTTTCTGCATCTATTGATATGATCATGTGATTTTTGTTGTAACTTCTGTTTAGGTAGTGTATCACATTTATTGACTTGTGTATGTTAAACCATCCCTTCATCCCTGGTATGAAACCTGCTTGATCACAGTGGATTATCTTTTTGATATGTTGTTGTATTTGGTTAGCTAGTATTTTGTTAAGGATTTTGGCATCTATGTTCATTAAGGGTATTGGTCTGTAGTTTTCTTTTTGAGTTATGTCCTTTTCTGGTTTTGGTATTAGGGTGATGCTGGCTTCATAGAATGAACTAGGGAGGGTTCCTTCTTTCTCTGTCTTGTAGAATAACATCAAAAGGATTGGTACCAATTAGTCTTTGAATGTCTGGTAGTATTCTGCAGTGAATCAGTCTGGTCCTGGACATTGTTTTGGGGAATTTTTAAATTATTGTTTCAATCTCACTGCTTGTTATTGGTCTCTTCAGGGTATCTAATTCTTCCTGATTTAAGCTAGGAAGATTGTATTTTTCCAGGAATTTATCCATCTCTTTTAGGTTTTCTACTTTCATGTGTGTAAAGGTGTTCACAGTTGCCTTGAATGATCTTTCCTATTTGAGTGGTGTTAGTTGTAATACCTACTGTTTCACTTCTTAATGAGGATATTGGGATTTTCTCTCTTCTTTTTTTGGTTAATCTTGCTAATGTTCTGTCAATTTTATTTAGCTTTTCAAAGAACCAGCTTTGTTTCATTTATCTGTTGTATTTTGTGTTTGTTTGTTTGTTTCAATTTCATTTACTTCTGCCCTGATCTTGGTTATTTCCTTTCTTCTGCTGGGTTTGGTTTGTTCTTGTTTCTCTAGATCCTTGAGGTATTTCCTTAGAATATAAATTTGTGCTCTTTCCGTCTTTTTGATATAAGTGTTTAGGGCTGTGAACTTTCCACTTAGCAACACCTTTGCTGTATCCTAGAGGTGTAGATAGGTTATGCCATTATTGTCGTTCAGTTCAAATAATTTTTTAATTTCCATCTTGATTTTGGTTTTGACTGAATGCTCATACAAAAGCAGGTTATTTAATTTCCACATATTTGCATTGTTTTGAAAGTTACTTTTGGAGTTGATTTCTAGTTTTATTACACTGTGGTTTTATGGAATGCTTAATATAATTCAAATTTCTTAAATTTATTGAGGCTCATTTTATGGGCTATCATATGGTCTGTCTTGGAGAGAAGGTCTGAGGTTATCACCATATAGAGTTCACAAAACAGGTGTATACAGACATGCTTGATATGTAAAAATATTTAAGTATACAAATAACTACTATGCCCACATTTATAATCATAGTATAACTTACAAACTGACAAAGGAAAAAAAATGAAGCAAGTAACTGACAATATATTTGGTAAACTTTTAAATGACAATGTTAGAGAAAATATTTCCGTAAATATGGAACTCTGTGAAACAATAATTACAAATATATGAATGTTTTTATTATATGAAAAGTCAGCTGGTTATGTATACAGTTTTTATATTAAAAGTATGGAGTCTGGCTTATTTAAGAAAAGATATTTTGTTGTTTACATCCTTCTTTTTGTTTTGACTTTAATTTTACCTGAAGCATTTATTTACAAATTCATCTTCATTACCTTGTGTTTAAATTTTCAATTACTCTATTTTTTTTCACATTGACTGCTATATGGGCATGACATCTTGAGTTTTCTACAGTTAAGAAGTGTCTGTAGTTATAAATAAAATTTTTTTTCTCATTACAAATATAATATACATTCTACTTTATACATTCTGAATGTGTATAAGTGTATGTAAAATGTATACGTATATAAGATATATATGAATATATATAAGAATGGAAGATTTCCTTTTAAGTTTTTACACCCTCTTAGGAGTTTAGCGAGCAGATAACCCATATATAATGGTGTCTGAGTAAATTATGGCACATAATCACCCAAATTTTACAATATGCCTGTTGACATATTCCATATTTTGTTCCTTCAAGGTGATCTTTGGCAATTTAGAAAAACGAATCTTACTGGCTAAGTTATCAAGAAAAATGAAGGAGGAAGAGAAGGAAAAGACTACATACTCTATTTTATACTCAGTATAATCTTTTCCCCTATTGCATAAAAAAGGGTTTGCTTTGTATTCTCCCTAATGCAGACCAATATGGTATTTCTTATAACACATATATTTTAAACAAATCATAAAAAGCGAGACATGGCTCCCATAAAAAATTACCTTTCTACTTGTACTTTAGTATGATCATCATTCAGTTACATGATTGACCAGATCATTCTGTCTGATAAAGTCATTATGATAAATGATATACACAGAGATATACACAATTTTTTTTGGTAACTACAAAAAAAGGGAAGAATATAATGATTAATTTTCGATACAGTATTCAGGTTGAAATTCAAAATTATAATTAATTGACAAGTGGTGTGTTTCTGTATATGTGCATACACACACACACACACGCACACACACCTGGGTTACAGGAGAGGGTGGTTAATCAGAGAGAGAATGGAGTTGGCATGTGTTCCTCACATCAAGAGGAAAAGAAGCAATTGCTCCTTAAATGGAAACTATGTAAACCTAAAAGTAAATTAGAGCCTATGGGGTTTTGGAATTTGCTTTGAAATAATTTGTTTCTAATACCTTGTCTTTAAAACTGAGTTGGAGCAATTAAAACAGGAAGCTAGTATTATATAATCATTTTGTCTATCCGAATTTGAAACAGGAAATTTCAGATAATTTAATAAACATAAAATGGAATGATAAAAGAAACTCAATTATGAGACTGAACACTTTCAACCATCAGCAAGCATACCTAGATAATTGAATAATTCCAAAGAGTATGAATGGCAAACTTTAAATAGCAAATCATTTAATGGTACTTCAGAATGATTGAAAAATAAAGAGAAATTGAGGATAAGGTCATTTGACTGTTTACAAAACTATAAAGTTAACTTCTGGTAAAGATAATTTATGAGAATGTAAAAATTTAGATGTTCTGCTTCAGTGAATATGAAGAGCAAAAACACAATAAGTAGATAGCTAATGATGAATTTATTCTGGTCACTGAAGTTACTCTGGTTAATCTCCAACTAAATTGTTCATTTACATTTTGCTTTGCTCTGCTTTCTTGACTACTTCTCTTCACCGAATGTATGTAAAACAACTAATCTTGTGATCCCTATGATTTTAATCTACTTTGGAACTTTTTTCTATTTGTATTTGGCCTGTCAAATTCCATATACTTATGGAACTATGCCACCCTATATTTCCATGGATTTCCTCATGTGTTTCAGCACTTCCTTAAATATGTAAGCATTTTATCAAAGGCAACTATGTACATGACATAATTAATTCTATTTTGTACTGTTTCCCCTTAAGTTTAAGTATCAAGATATTTCCTTACATAATACAGAAATTCTATTCCTTGTCTTTTTTGGGAAAAACAAACAAACTAAACTTTTTTATTTGCACATTCAATGGTTGATTAAATTCTATTTTAATCTAAAGCCCTTTGAGGGGTTTCAATATAACACCATGAATATATTCACAACCAACCTAAGAAAAACAGACCTTTGATATTATAGCGGAATTAGCAAGCATACTGAGACACCTTGTCCCAGACCAATCAAGAATAGGAGTTACAACATGCTGTCTACCTCTGCCTGCCAGCACCTCAGCTTCCCTAATCCCATAAGATCAGGGCGATCTGATTGCTTTCAATTCATTGCTCTGACACAGTTGGTTAGCACATAATTTTGTTCTATTTATCAACCTGAATCTTTGTTCTTCATCATCAAATCCCCATATTTAATTATGAGCCAGTTACTTTAAAAGATGAAGAATACTAAATTCTCCACAGACTTTTTATGAAATAGTTGATTAAAATAATTTCAAGCTTATATTACTCCCACTGTCTTGTAGACAGCTGAAATTCAATAAGCTATCAGTAATTCTAATTGTAAACATCAAAATGCAGTTGGCCAACTTTTCTCTATTAGTTCTATGTAAATATCCTCATCTTCAGAGTGGCAAGACTGTATTCATATACATGTCATTAATCACCTTCCAATTATGTAATTGAAATATAATTTTAAGTGATTTTTCTTTTTCTTTATGATCTTGCAATCCAAAGACAAATAATGCTACTTCAGTATTTTCTCCTTTCTACCTTTATTCCTTGACTGGCTTGTTCTTCTTCTTAAAAAACCAAAAAATTGGTCTAATGTCAAAATGAAACTCCATCAGATGCTCAGTGAACTTTAGTAGTACCCTTTTCTCAGTTGACTTTTTGCCTTTCCCTTAAGAATCCTTCACATGTTCCCATTGCACTGTGGATCCTATCCTAGATCTTCCTATAGGTTTCCTCTTAATTGACTCTCTTTTTTTTTTAAAAAACAAAATGAAAGAGAAAGAAAGAGGAAGAGAAGCATGAGTGTTTTTAGCCAGTTTCTTCCTGTAAATCAAGCCAAGAGAAAAACCCTGCCTCTGTTTAATTTTTGTTCAGCTTTTTTTTTTTTCTGCAGCGCTGGGAGAAAGG
>CAUYQU010085330.1:0-14433 GCA_963574635.1 Cheracebus regulus
TTTTAGACTGTATTCTAGCCTGGGCAATAAAACAAGAATCCTATTCTCTCTCCCTCTTTCTCTTCCTCTTTCTTTCTCTCTTTCATTCTTTTCTTTCTTTTGCTGTTTCTTTCTTTCTCCTTTTCTCTCTTTTTCTAAAATCTCTTCCTCTTTCTTTCTCTTTCATTCTTTTTACTCTAAAAAAAATAAAAAAATAAAAAATAGAGTAATTGTCCCTGTCCCCCTACCTATGGTGGATCCATGGCTTTTTTCCACTTTAATAGGTAATGGTCTCATTGCCACTTTAAGTTACAAACACAGTCTTGTTTCAGAAATTGGCACTAGACACTTAATAATCAAAATGTGGGCTGGGCACAGTGATTCACGCCTATAATCCCAGCACTTTGGGGAGACCAAGTCAGGAAGTCTGCTTGAAACCAGGAGTTTGACACCAGCCTGGACAACATAGTGTATCCTCATCGCTACAAAAAGGAAAGAAAAGAAAAGGAAAAAAATGGTTTTAATGAAAAAAGAAAAAAATTAAAGCAAAATGCATACCTTTGCTTGGCATGAATCTTCTCTTCACTGGCTTGGTCTCCCATGTGTCTGTGGATGCATCTCTGTTTGGGGATCCTGTGCAGCTCTTTTCTCAGCTCTTGGCAGCTCTTTGCTTCTCCAGATGAACTTGTGTGGCAGGCCCAAAATAATACTGTGCCAACTCTGTCTCGCATGGTCCAGATTTGGTCCCATGCTCCGACCAATTTTGAGAGAGGGAGTGGAAACTCCAGCATAATCAATAGGAGGCATTCTAAACACAGAAAACAGCTGTGCTTTGCACCCACACAGGATAATGGAAATCTCCTTAGAAGTCATCTCTCCACTTGCTGGGTTTTACTGAACAAGAAATGGAGGGCAAAGGAATGATTAACCTGACAATAAGTTGATGATGATAGAATTCAGTTTTCTGGTGGCCCTAGTGTTGGGTCCACTTTATTTCTCAAAGTAAATTTTATTTTACTTTATTTTTTACTTTTTTTGAGATGGAGTCTCGCTCTGTTGCCCAGGCTGGAGGGCAGTGGCACAACCTCAGCTCACTGCAACCTCTGCCTCTTGGGTTCAAACGATTCTCCTGCCTCAGCCTCATGAGTAGCTGGGATTCTAGGTGTCTGCCACCATGCCCAGCTAATTTTTGTATTTTTAGTAGAGACAAGGTTTCACCATGTTGGCCAAGCCAGTCTCAAACTCCTGACCTCAGGCGATCCGCCCACCTCGGCCTCCCAAAGTGCCGGGATTACAGGTGTGAACTACCATGCCCAACCTCAAAGTAAATTTTTAAAAATCTGTGCCTTTGCTCAGCTTCAGTAAAAAAGCTAAATCAGCATATGGGCTCAGATGAGTGATTTTAACATGTCACATCATTACGTTTTTCCTGCTGTCTCACCATGTCCCTTGTACATGATAAATATTCTTCTGGAAACAAAGATTTGGTGTGTAGCCTGACAAGCACATCTATACCAAAGAGCACAATAAGACTGTCTACAAGTTGTACACCCAAAATCCAAAAATCCAAAATTTGAAATGCTCCAAAATTCACACCTTTTTGAGTGCAGACATGATGCTGAAAGGAAACGCTCATTGGAGCATTTCAGATTTTGGATCTTCAGATTCATGATGTTCAATTGGTATAATGCAAATATTCCCAAATCTGAAAAGATCTGAACTCTAAAACATCTGGGCCAAAGCATTTTGAATAAGGGATACTCAACCTATAGTAACCTATGGACTATCTGGGGGAGATCTGGGAGGAAGAGTTCCTGGAATAGCAGTCATCGTGTTTAATGGCTCAGAGTTCCACAGGGAATTCAGTGGAGACGGTCAGTTTGCCCTGCTTTCCCTGAGCAAAAAGATATAGTTCAGTGGTTACCCTGTGATCCTTAAAGAAGTGAAGATCTTAATGTTAGGCATGACAGAAGGTTAGAGTATACTTAAACTTCCTGCTGCTGTAAACTAGCCCTGCTCAATTCGTCTACCCTTTATTCATTTATTTATCCTTCGCCCTGTACTGAGCTAGTTGCTGTGAATACAAAATGAAACACAGTCCTTGCTTTCAAGCTGTTTAGAGAGAGATACAGTGTTGCAATGTGCTAACGTTATATGCATGTAGAAATTATTACAGATAATACTTTTATCCATGGAAAGTTTTTTTTAATTTATAAAGTAATTCCAACTTCAAAAATCCTATATGTCACATGGCATAATCAATTCTATTTTACAGGTAAAACAACTGAGACCCGGAGATGTAAATTGTTGCGTTCACATTTCCAAAGGTTAAGTTGCAAAATCCGGAATTAAACTCAGTTCGTCTGACTCCTTTCTAGCGTTGTCCTTCTCAGTGGCATTTGTATTTCAACAAGGAACAAAGAAAGCAACAGGATTCAAACTAGGACGGACAGGAGATACTTGGGAGACTGGAGCACTGGAGACTTCCCAGGGTCCCGGGAATGCCAGCGCAGAAGCAGCCTGTGGACAACACTCACCTGGAAATGAGGCTCAGCCCCACTCCTTGCTGCCCTGAACGCCTTCCCGCCAAGTTCAAAGCCTGTCTTCCTTTGCAGGCAGGGCATCCGTATTGCTTTCTGAGGGCTCATTACTGTTTTTTGGTAGATTAGGTGCAAACACTCTGAGTAAACAAAAGAAAATTTTCTATCATTGGCAGCCCACTGCTAACTGCTACACCCTGGTTATTTTTCTTTTATTAATTAAAAAAGAAAGAAGATGAAGAAGGGAAGGATAAGTTGGAGGTTGTGTTGGGGGTTGGCAGTGACTTGGCTCTGGCTGAACTTCAGACCCCAGAGGGACTTAAAAGAACTACCAGTACCCACAATGGCTCTTCAGTGCAGCCTGTGTTTACTCAGGAGCAGCCACCACCTCCACAGCCCCGAAGGCAGCCTGCATGAAAATGCTTCATTGTGCAGTGATTTTTCAGTTACTTCAGGGGCTTCAGGCTGGTAGCAGATGATTTGTGAGACGCCTACAGATCCATCAGCTTTTGAAATTCTACACAGCCTGGTGTATGTTGCTGTTGAGCCTCACTTATTCATCTTTCCATTCAGCAAAGCTCAATCAAATAAATGCTTACTATGTGGTAGGCAATAGAGTAGCCACCAGGGAAAGAAAAACATGGACAGAGTCATTGTCCTAAAAAGAAGATGCTCAGACCCATGCGATCTCTTGGCAAGTTCCTCATTTTAATGACAGCATTGCTGTGATCCTTGCTCTCTCGTTAGTGTCCTTTGATGAGTTAACCTGACAGATCGGGTGTCTGATTAATTCATCAAACATAGACCGAGGACCTACCATGAGCCAAGCACTTCTCAAGGCACTAGAGACTCAAAACACAGAACCCATGTAGTCTCTGCCCATAAAGACATTCTGACTATTGGGAGGGACAGATCTGCAGTTCCATTAGAGCCCTAGTTGCTAAGACAGACAATTGTTGAGGGTGTAGTAGAGGCACAGAGGAGACAGTTATCAGTGGAGTGACTGGGTTTAGTCCACAAAAGAAGACTTCCCAGAGATGATGCTAATACTGAGTTGAGAAAGATAAACGTATTTCCAGCTGGGTGCAGTGGCTCATGCCTGTAATCCCAGCACTTTGGGAGGCCAAGGTGGGTGAATCACCTGAAGTCAGGAGTTCGAGACCAGCCCAACCAACATGGTGAAACCCCGTCTCTACTAAAAACAAAAAAATTAGCCAGGCTTGGTGGCTGACACCTGTAATCCCAGCTACTGGGGAGGCTGAGTCAAGAGAATCGCTTGAACTCGGGAGGCAGAGGTTGTAGTAAGCAGAGATATTGCACCACTGTACTCTAGCCTGTGCAACAATAGCAAAACTCCGTCTCAAACAAAAAATGATAAACACATTTCAGTTTTATATAACAAGATGATATGATCAGCCTTGTTATCATCACGTGACAGGAAATACCTGCTACATGTTTTTAAAAAACCAGTTTAATAATTGTGAGCTAATAGATGCCCTGCTACGTGGTTTATTTAAGAAGTGGACCCGCACCACTGCCACTAACATGACTACCCTGATGCTTGAAACACACTCAAGTTTTGTTATTTGCATATTGTCAGGTAAGGTCTTCCTGTTCTGCAAGATTGAAATATAGTTAGCTCAATTATCTATTAAGTTCTGCAAAAAGTTCAATGTCTACCCAAAGGTTTCTGAAAATGTTTGAAACACTTGGGTTATCTCTAGTTTCTGATGCCTTACTTTCCTTCTGGTTCTTCAGAAAATGGTTGTTCCTTTGTCTCCACCGTGATGTTCACCCAAACGTAAAATTCATTTTGGAGTACTTTTTATTTCCATCCAAAATCCTCAAGCCAAATTCACTGAAGGCTTTTATGTATAAAACAGCCTTTTATCAAAGCTTTTAGAAAAGTGATGAGTTTTGTCACGTGAATGCAAACAAGTTAAAACCGGGTATTAGACGTCCCTATTCTTAACAGTTCTTTCCGGCCAGTCTGTCATTCTCCTCGGCCATCTTCTTCTGTTCTTCACTCCTCCCTGCAGGTCCCCTCTTCTTTGCTCTCTCCCACCCCCAATTTCTTCCCCTTTTAAGGTCCCTGCCTCCCTTAGCTTCCCATCGTCACTATAAATACACTACTTACATCATATTTGTAATCATCATGTGACAGGAAGTGTCATGTGATGAAAAAACGGACATCAATTACACTGTTGAAGGTAAAAGATCAATTATGGTGTTGAAGGTAAAAGATGCACCTTACCTATATATGGACATGCATGGAGAAAAAGGAATCCAGCAGCACTTCCAGTGGGAGGAGGAAGCTCTCCTGGATTTCAAGTCCTATGAAAGGGCCCACTGCTAATGAAACAGCTTCATCAGAGTCATTTTGGAATGTCCCTTTTGACATTTTTCTGGTTCTCCCAAATGGTTGTGGAGACTCTGGCTATAATTCTGCCTTCTTGCTGGATGCAAGTAACTGGTAACAACCCTAGAGAAATCTTAGATATATTTTGCTGAGAGCCCAGGCAAGAAGAAGGTCAATATCCCAGGTGTATCATTCCTCGTTAATCTAAAGCTTCATGCCTGGGTGTCTTCCTGAGTCTACATTTTGGAGATGGTGAAGGGAGCATGACTTTTAGCCGTGGGAAGCGGTGTAATGTAATACTAAGCACATGGACTTAGAAGTCAGATTTGCTGATTGTTTTGATTGTCTCATCTTCACCCCATCAGTGAGCAAGGGATTCCACCCTAAGGTTATGAGGATGACTGAACATGTGGCACCCGAGATGACATTGACAACAGTTTACTGGGCACATATGCTCACAGTCTAGGGGAGGAGGACACCGCATGCCATGCAGGGCTGCACAGGGGTTGCATTTAGGAACAGAGAACAGAGTGAACAAGCAGGGGCTATGGGCCACTGGCTTTGTAATAACAAGGGAGCGGGGTGCCCCCTGGTTCCTGAGGGAGGGTGTGATTGGCTTGTTTGAACAATTCCTCAGATTGACAGAGAACTGAAGCCTGCTACTCAGGGTTAGCAGAAACAGGGTTACACAGAAACTGTGCCAGGCCCCTATGATAAGAAGGGTTATTTGAGTAGGGGACTTTATCTTTGGGAATACAATGGGGAGGAAAACTCGAGGTTAGGCCATTTGAGATTTTACCCGGTATCATGACTTCGGGGAAACTGTAAGCACTGGGCCTCACATCCTTATTTGTTAAATGGGGATGATAATACAATAATACTACACTCATAGAGTCCTTTTTTTCCCCCCCTTTGAGACAGTCTCATTCTGTTGCCCAGGCTAGAGTCTAATGGTGTGATCTCGACTCACTGCAACCTCCATCTCCCGGGTTCAAGCAATTCTCCTGCCTCAGCTTCCTGAGTAGGTGGGATTACAGGTGCCCACCACCATGCCCAGCTACTAATTTTCTTTTCTTTCTTTTCTTCTTTTTTTTTTTTGAGATAGAGTTTCACTCTTATTGCCCACACTGGAGTGCAGTGATGCCATCTTGGCTCACTCTGCAACCTCTGCCTCCCGGGTTCAAGCGATTCTCCTGCCTCAGCCTCCCAAGTAGCTGAGATTACAGGTGCCTGCCACCATGTCCAGCTAATATTTTGTATTTTTAGTAGAGACAGGGTTTCACCATGTTGGCCATGCTGGTCTCTAACTCCTGACCTCAGGTGATCCACCTGCCTCAGCCTCCTAAAGTGCAGGGATTATAGTCGTGGGCCACCATGCCTGGCCTAATTTTTGTATTTTTAGTAGAGATGGGGTTTCGCCATGTTGTTCAGGCTGGTCTCGAACTCCTGACCTCAAGTAATCCACCCACCTCGGACTCCAAAAGTGCTGGGATTACAGAGGTCCCAGCACATTGTAAACACAGTGCAGTAATTGGTTAAGCAACAGTTCTGTGATTCATTTTCTTTATTACTTGGGAGACACAATCAAAAAAGAAAGAAGGTGATGTTGTCAAATCTCCTTGTAAACATGTTAATGACAGACCTCCTGGTAGGCAAACTAGTGGTATTTGCTAGCAGGAGAGTGTTTATCCCTGGAACGCTTTCAGAAGGATGTACCTCGTTGTCTAAGATTACTTACGGTAAACAAACCCATAATCAATGGATTTATGTGGCATGGACCCTAGGAAATACCATGTAAATTACATAATCATCGAAGTATAAAATGGGCATGTCTCATGATTCAGATGGTTCCCTGTGTGTATCATTATAGCATGCATCCCTTTAATGACCTCATAAATTGATAGGAAGACAATGCAGGATCACCAGAAATAGAAGGAGTAGCTATAATATGATAGATAAAGTCCTCACTAAAGAAACAGGGGAAATAACAGCAGTCTAGAAGAGATCATGCAGGGACATAAAAATTTTGAAAACAAGGACTTTACTTTCTTCATGGAGATAAGACACGCAAGAATGTAGGACCGGAGGTTGTATCACAAAAAGAAATGTTTAGAGTGCAAAACAGTATTTCTTCAAAACTAAAATATGATTCCATATTAGAAATGAAAAACTCAGCTGGGCGTGGTGGCTCATGCCTGTAATCCCAGCACTTTGGGAGGCTGAGGCAGGCAGATCACGAAGTCAGGAGTTTGAAACCAGCCTGGCCAACATGCTGAAACCCCATTTCTACTAAAAATACAAAAATTAGCTGGGCATGGTAGCATGCGCCTGTAATCCCAGCTACTCCGGAGGCTGAGGCAGGAGAATTGTTTGAAACCGGAAGGTGGAGGTTGCAGTGAGCCGAGATCGCGCCATTGCACTCCAGCCTGGGCAGTAAGAGTGAAACTCTATTTAAAAAAAAAAAAAAAAAGAAATGAAAAACTCAATAGATGAACTAGAAAATAAAGTTAAGAAAAATCTCTCAGAAAGCATAGCAGAAAGACAAAGAGAAGGAAAATAGGAGAGAAAAAAAATAAGACAATTAGAGAACCGTTTCAGGAGATTCAACATGTAAAAAGTAGGATACTTTTCAAAATACAGGAGATTGTAGGACGGGCATGGTGGCTCACGCCTGTAATCCCAGCACTTTGGGAGGCTGAGGCAGGTAGATCACTAGTCAGAAGTTCGAGACTAGCCTGGCCAACATGATGAAACCCCATCTCTACTAAAAATACAAAAATTAGCCGAACATGGTGGCGGGTGCCTATAATCCGAGCTACTCACGAGGCTGAAACAGGAGAATCATTTGAACAAAGCGGGTGGAGGTTGAAGGGAGCCAAGATCACACCACTGCACTCCAGCCTCGGTGATGGAGCGAGACTTCATCTCAATAAATAAATGAATAAATAAACAAACAAACTACAAGAGATTGTAAAGGGGAGAGGAAACATCATCAAATATGTAATATAATAAAATTTTCCAAAACTGCAGAATATCACAACTTGTTTGAAATGAATTATGTGTGCATCATAGCTTATTCAAGAAATATCCAGAGGGTTCTTTACTTAGTGTGAATATTACTTTTACCATCAAAATTTGTGTTTGTATAATCACTAGAAAAAAATGAGATGAATTTTGAATAGTCTTTACATAATATCAGATGTTTCTTCTTTGACAGAATAAGCTTCAAAAAGATTTATCTTAATTTTGGGTATTGGATGAAATAATTGAATCATTATTGAGGTTAATTGATTTTCTGTTTAAAGTGTCTGATAACACTGTGTAAAACTGGCATCATTTAACTGTTCATGGAACCAACATATGTGCACAAGAAAAAAATGAATGACATTAATTTAGAAGAACAGCCATTTGATCTAATTGAAAAGTCATGTTTCATAGAATGATATGTAAATGGGTCTTCTGCACTGAGCCTATTAAAATATTATCTTCATGCAGTGCTCTTAACATTACTTCCAGCCAGGAACAGTGGCTCATGCCCATAATCCCAGCACTTTGGGAGGCTGAAATGGGAGGATCACTTGAGCCCAGAAGTTCAAGACCAGCCTGGGCAACATAGTGAGACCTTGACTACAAAAAAAAGCGCCATTATACATGTCTGTAGTTCCAGCTACTTGGGTGGCTGAGGTGGGAGGATCACTTGAGCCCAGGAATTTGATGTTGCAGTGAGCCATAATTGTGCCTCTGCACCCCAGCCTGGGCAATAGAGTGAGACCCTATCTTTAAAAGAAAATTTCCCAACTTTTGAAACAGTTGCTGATGCTTCTTCAGTAGATTCATGTATTCTGATATTCATGTTGTCTCTCTCAGTCCCATGATGGATGACAAATGTTGGCAAATATTTTGGGCAAAATGGGAATACAATATTTTTATATTAATTATGCACTTCCATTCTTAAACTTAGTATGATAAGGACTTACTAAAAAACAAATAGGTTACCAAACAATAAAGTAAATAAAGAGTCGTAGGTTTACACTATAAGGTAAATGATTATTCTATGTAGCAAGAGCATTCAAACTACACACTAATGGCTCCAGGACAGTATTCATTAGTCTGTTTTCTGCACATATTTTACATAAACCTGATCTATAATCTCTCACATTTCCTATTGGCCTACCACATTTCTAGAGGCTACTGAAAACTGCCTAATGAACTGAGTGGCTGGCAGAGTCTTTGAATATTCTTCCACCACAACCAGAGACCATAAGGAGTGAGCTGTCTCCAGATACTTGTGTCTGAGTGCACTTGATTTATATAGCTGATCATTCTGCATACTGTCCTTGAAAGAGAGAAGTTAATTACATTACACCAGGAAAAGATCAGGGAAAATAAGATGTGTCTCTGATTACTGTTCATGTTTAATCATGTTTTCAAGGAACAACTACAGTATCTCTCGCACTGCTGGATGAGAACACGCAGAAACTAAAAGTGCAAAGTTGAGGACTACCATTTTGGTTTATGCTAATTCTACTGTTAATATATTTTAAAAACAATGAAAAATCTGGGTCAAATATGAAATTGGATGAAATTCTGGGACAACAGGTGTAAACATGAGCTATAAACCAGGATATTTGGCCATTCAATGTTTTCTTTCCAGTTTGCAAAAGCAAAAACCAGAAGTGTTTGGAAAAGTTTCTTTGTTTATCTTCCACTTAATCAGTCATTGATTCCAGTTGTAACTATTCTTCCAGGTATGTTGTCATGGCTGGAAAAAATCAGCACTGTCTCTGGTACTTGTTAGGTAGCTACTGACCCAGTAAATGCTTAATATAAATATATTTGAGACAGAGTCTCACTCTGTCACCCAGGCTGAAGTGCTGTGGAGTGATCTTGGCTCCCTGCAACCTCCACCTCCCAGGTTCAAGAGATTCTTCCATCCCAGCCTTCCAAGTAGCTGGGATTACAGGTGCCTGCTACCACACCCAGCTAATTTTTTAGTAGAGATGGGGTTTCACCATGTTGGCCAGGCTGGTCTCAAACTCCTGACCTCAAGTAATCTGCTGTCTTGACCTCCCAAAGTGCTAGAATTACAGTCATGAGCCACCATGTCCGGCCTAAATGCTTCATTTTTAATTCAGTCAGCAAATAGAAACAGTTTGCTTCCACCTACCAAGGATAGCAACCTACTTTTACTATCTTATCTCAGGATTGTATCTAGAGACAAATTGATACCCAGGTACTACCAGCACATATAAAAAGATGCAATGTTTCTGAAGTCATTTACCATGTGGTAACCTAAAAGGTTTACAGTTTTGAAAGCAAGAGGGAGCTCTGCACCATCTAAGTTGCAGTACAAGATGCCTCGCCACTTTGACCTTATGTTACAAGAGGTACAACACTTTGTCTGTGGCAGATAAAAATGCCTTATGAAGCACTGTGCAAACCCAAACAATTGCAGTAAAAACGCCTACAGTTTTCATGTACAGTCCATTATTCACCATACGATAAGCATTTCCTAGCTTGCTATTGGCCCTGATAGGGACTGAATGCTGGACCACAAGTTACTGCATGAGTATGATACCTTAGTTGGTCTCATGAATATTTTGAATCACAAAGCAGAATTCTACTATTAAATGTAAATGGTGCATACAAGAGTAGGCTTGGAATGAACATGTAAATTACATGAGCAGGAGACTTAGACGCCTATGGCACTTGCTTCCACTGCTTTACTGCCTTTCCCTCAACCCACACCCATGGCTTCACGGGGAGTTTTACTTAATGGAGGAGGAAAAACTTGAACCTGCTTTACCCTTGGGTGTCCATGGGGTAGCACTAGTTAACCTCACACTGGCATAGCACTAAAATCAACAGTGGCATGAAAAAACAAATATTGTGTGTTTCTACATGTATGAGGTACCTAGAATAGTTAAATTCATAGAGGCAGAAAGTAGAACAGTGGTTACCAGCTGCTAGAGGGAGGAGAGAATAGGCAGTTATTATTTAATGGGTACAGAGTTTCTGTTTGAGATGATGAAACACTTTTGGAGGTGGCTTGTGGTGACAGTTGCACAACAATGTAAATGTTCTTAATGCCACTGATCTGTATACTTAAAATGGTTACAATGATAAATGCTATCTATTTTCTATTACAGTAACATTTTTCAATTGAAAAGTAAAAACTAGCAGAAGAGACTCTTCCCAGAGGGTGGAGCTTTGGTTTATATGAAAGGAGAGATGGCCTCATTCATGGATCTTCACTGGTTTATGGACAATGGCTAATCATCAGTCAGTGACTTGAAAGGTTCAGAACTAGTAGACAGATAGCAATGATGTCAGTGTGGTTCTCTTGGGGTGGGCACAGCCTGTGTATATGTATGTATATATATATACATCCTATACCCACCAGAGGCAGTCAATGGAGAGGAAGCTCCTGATAATCAAGCAGGCAAGATGGCCTAGTCTTTGGTCATCAGTGCCTCTTTCTCAAGCCATATCAGTGCTTGTTTGATGGACCCATGTATATAGACCCCATGGTGGCAGAGATGGAGGCTATGCAGAACTGAAATAACACAAACTTCTCTTTAGATCCCCTCTGATTACCAGCACTGCAGAGCGTCCAATGGGCCAACGTCGGTGGCCACCATGAGTCTTCACATGGCATTATTCCCTAGCCAGCCTCTCCTGGTGGCTACGTAGAGAAAGGTTATTTAAATTGGATCTCTTTTTTTTTTCATAGAGGCTGCAGTTATTTGTCCTTATTGGAATAAATTTTTTTTTCTTCTTTATTTGTTGAAATAAATTCTTATCCTAGTTCTGATTTCGCCTTCCTTGCCTGCCTCGCTTCTACTGGCACCACTGTGCATAGGTGTATAGAGTGTCTTCTCACCTATGGCCATAGCAGCACACATTATGTCATCTCTAATCCAGAAATTGATGTAGAAATCAGTGGGGCAACAGACTCATCTGATGCTATTTACCTAGAAGCAGGTGGCTTGATAGAAAGGTAAATCAGAGTTAGGATACCAGCTAGAAGACGGCACCCTGAGAGTATGGGGCACTCACTCTGGTTACAATATATGCCCTAAACCAGTAGCCAATATGTGGTGTCATTTCTCTTATCGACATAATAGACTGGTTTAAGGACCAAGGTTGAAGTGGGACCTCTCTATTACATACAATAACCCACCTATCAAAGTTTCGCATAATATCCCCACATCCTTTAGACCGGTGAGTTGGGATACCACTTTTAGTGGTGGATGAAAAGAGAAACAAAAAAAAAAAGATTGGTGAGTTGGGAGGTTTGGGTGCCCACGACAGAAATGCTTCCACCAGTAAACAACAGGAATGGCCCTTGTGGATTGGAAGCTGAAATGGCTTTCTGGTAATTTTGTAGTCCTCACGTTGAAGAACCAACAGACAGAAAAGAAGGCTAGTTTGCTGAGTGGGTGATTGATCCTGATTACCAACAGGAAATTGGTAATTCCTGTTATTATGAAAATTCCTGCTTCATAATGGGACGACTATGTCTAGACCTCAGAGGACTCCCATATCCAATAATTATGGTCAATGGCAAACTAATAAAGAGAAGTCCTTGGCGAGAATGCAACTTTAGGCCCCTCTCACCAGTTAAAAAAAACAAACTCATGTAGGCCAAAATGCTCAGAGAGGGGAACATTGTAATGACGGTCAAATAAGGCCTCATGACCAGTTATAGAAGTGGGGACAGTAGAATCTATTTTGTGACAGTCGTTTACTTCTCCCCTTTTCTGTTTATGTGAGACAATATTTATGTGAATGTAACCACTGATGGTTAATTTCACAGTTTAGCTCCAAATAGAAATTTGATCGAGTTGACATGACTCCCAGGTCATACAAGATAGGACTGACAGGATTTTGTGCTTCTCCTGTTTTATTTCTTGTTATTTTTCTTCAAATGAAAGAAAAAAGCAGATGTTCGGTTTGTTTCCCATTGGCCACTCCAGATCCACTCTTCATCCTTCTTTGTCCAACTCTGCACCCTAAGAGGGTGACCTCTAAGGACCACTGCACTTGTGCTTCGCTGCCTTTTAGCTTTTAAATGGTTCTGCCAATAAGAGGCATCAAGAGGAATGGGATAGAAGGACAGAGAGGGCAGGGGCTTTCTTCCTCACCCACTCCCTTCCAGACCAGTGGCAGCGTCTTGTTTCTTCTACCTATGGCTCCCCTCCTTTCAGGCAGCCTCTTTCATGGCCACAGTTCTTGCTGGTTTGGTAACACCTCAACCTTCCCTCACACCTTCAGGGCTCAGAGCGGCTACAGCTTCCAGCTGTTGCTAGACCCAGGAGTTTCACCATCCTTATTGGTTCTCTCAGACTCGTCCACATCACTTCTATTAAACCTTTTTTTACTGTTTAGGGCAAGGACTGAGTTTCTGATTTTTAAAGTATTTGTCACTGAAGTATAAATATTCAATTAAAGGCAAAGATTTCAAGTGTACAGTTTAGGAATGTTTGACAAACATATACACTCATGTGACCGCCATCTCATTAGAATATAGAACTTTTTTTAGCTTTTTTCTGACTTTTCTTATTTATTTATTTACTTATTTTAATTATACTTTAAGTTCTGGTGTACATGTGCAGAACGTGTAGGTTTGTTACATAGGTATACACATGCCATGGTGGTTTTCTGCATCCATCACCCCATCATCTACATTAGGTATTTCTCTTAATGCTATCGTTCCCCTAGCTCCACACCACCTGCTATCCCTCCCCTAGTCCGCTACACCCCGACAGGCCCTGGTGTGTGATGCTCCCCTCCCTGTGTCCATGTGTTTTCACCGCTCAGCACCCACTTACGAGTGAGAACATTCGGTATTTAGTTTTCTGTTCTTGTGTCAGTTTGCTGAGAATGATGGTTTCTAGCTTTATGCATGTCCCTGCAAAGGACATGAACTCATCCTTTTTTATGGCTCCATAGTATTCTACGGTGTATATGTGCCACATTTTCTTTATCCAGTCTATCATTGATGGGCATTTGGGTTGGCTCCAAGTCTTTGCCATTGTGAAGAGTGCCACAATAAACACATGTGTGCATGTGTCTTTATAACAGAATGATTTATAATCCCTTGGGTATATATCCAGTAATGAGATCACTGGGTCAAATGGTATTTCTATTTCTAGATCTTTGAGGAATCGCCACACTGTCTTCCATAACAGTTGAACTAATTTACACTCCCACAAATGATGTAAAAGTGTTCCTATTCCTCCATATCCTCTCCAGCATCTGTTGTCTCCTGACTTTTTAGTGATCGCCATTCTAACTGGCATGAGATGGTATCTCAATGTGGTTTCTTCATAGAATTGGAAAAAAACCACCTTAAACTTCATATGGAACCAAAAAAGAGCCCGCATAGCCAAGACAATCCTAAGCAAGAAAAACAAAGCTGGAAGCATCATGCTACCTGACTTCAAACTATACTACAAGGCTACAGTAATCAAAACAGCATGGTACTGGTACCAAAACAGAGATATAGACCAAAGGAATAACACAGAGGCCTCGGAAGTAACACCACACATC
>CAUYQU010085331.1:0-39091 GCA_963574635.1 Cheracebus regulus
TAGGTTCTGGGGTACATGTACAGAACATGCAGGATTGTTGCATAGGTACCTACATGGCAAGGGGGTTTGCTGCCTTCATCCCCCTATCACCTATATTTGGCATTTCTCCCCACGTTATCCCTCCCCAACCTCCCTACCCCCGGCAGTCCCTCCCCTAGTCCCCTCCAACAGACCCCAGTGTGTGATGCTCCCCTCCCTGTGTCCATGTGTTCTTATTGTTCAACACCTGCCTATGAGTGAGAACAAGTGGTGTTTGATTTTCTGTTCTTGTGTCAGTTTGCTGAGAATGATGGTTTCCAGATTCATCCATGTCCCTACAAAGGACACAAACTCATTGTTTTTTATGGCTAAGTAGTATTCCATGGTGTATATGTGACACATTTTCTTTATCCAGTCTATCATCTATAGGCATTTGGGTTGGTTCCAGGTCTTTGCTATTGTAA
Organism: Cheracebus regulus; assembly: GCA_963574635.1. NCBI lineage: Eukaryota > Metazoa > Chordata > Mammalia > Primates > Pitheciidae > Cheracebus > Cheracebus regulus. Next base: position 444 of record CAUYQU010085331.1, read on the forward strand.
ACAGTGCCACAATGAACATATGTGTGCATGTGTCTTTATAATAGAATGATTTATAATCCTTGGATATATACCTAGTAATGGGATTGCTGGGTCAAATGGAATTTCCATTTCTAGGTTCTGGAGGAATCCCCACACTGTCTTCCACAATAGTTGAACTAATTTATACTCCAACCAACAGTGTAAAAGTGTTCCTATTTCTCCCCATCCTCTCCAGCATCTGTTGTCTTCAGATTTTTTAATAATCATCATTCTAACTGGCGTGAGGTGGTATCTCAATGTGGTTTTGATTTTAATTTCTCTAATGACCAGGGATGATGAGCATTTTTTCACGTTTGTTGGCCTCATAAATGTCTTCTTTTGAAAAGTGTCTGTTTATATCCTTCACCCACTTTTGAATGGGTTTGTTTGTTTTTTTCTTGTAAATCTATTTTAGTTATTTGTAGATTCTGGATATTAGCCTTTTGTCAGTTGGGTAGATTGCAGAAATTTTTCCCCATTCTGTTAATTGCCAGTTCACGCTAATGATTGTTTCTTTTGCTGTGCAGAAGCTCTCAAGTTTAATTATATCCCATTTGTCTATTTTAGCTTTTGTTGCTCATGCTTTGGTGTTTTAGTCATGAAGTTTTTGCCTATGCCTATGTCCTGAATGGTTTTGCCTAGGTTTTCCTCTAGAGGGTTTTTATGGTGTTAGGTCTTATGTTTAAGTCTTTAATCCGTCTGGAGTTAATTTTAGTGTAAGATGTCAGGAAGGGGTCCAGTTTCTGTTTTCTGCACATGGCTAGCCAGTTTTCCCAACAGCATTTATTAAACAGGGAATCCTTTCCCCATTGCTTGTCTTTGTCAGGTTTGCCAAAGATCAGATGGTTGTAGATTTGTGGCGTTGCCTCCAAGGCCACTGTTCTGTTCCATTGGTCTATATCTCTGTTTTGGTACCAGTACCATGCTGTTTTGATTACTGTCCTTGTAGTATAGTTTGGAACCAGGTAGTATGATGCCTCCAGCTTTGTTCTTTTTGCTTAAAATTGTCTTGTCTATGTGGGCTCTCTTTTGGTTACATATGAAGTTTAAGGTGGTTTTTTCTAGTTCTTTGAAGAGGGTCATTGGTAGCTTGATGGGGATAGTGTTGAATCTATAAATTACTTTGGGCAGTATGGCTATTTTCACAATATTCATTCTTCCTAACCATGAGGAAGAATGAAAACATGGAATGTTTTTCCAACTGTTTGTGTCCTCTCTTATTTCCTTGAGCAGTGGTTGGTAGTTCTCCTTGAAGAGGTCCTTCTTTACAGCAACACAGAAAGGACTAAGACAGAAAGTCAACATTTTTCTTTTTTTCTATTCAGACCTTTAACTGAAAGGATAAGCCTGTCTACATTGGGGCGAACAATCTGCTTTATTCAGTCTAACAATTCAAACGTTGATTTCATCCAGAAGGATCCTCACAGATACACACAGAATAATGTTTGACTAAATGTTGGGCACCCCATGGCTCAGTCAAGCTGATGCATAAAATTAACCATCACAGTTTTCTATTCTGCCACTTCCTAAAAGGAACTGGATAAATCACTTAAACTATTTAATCATTAACAAAATGAACATAAGAAATCATACAATGTAGGGCTCTTTGGAGAACTAATTGTGACATTGTCTATGAAGTGTCTTTTGGTATATGAATTATGTCTGTTTTTATTCTGCATCCTTTCAAATAAATGTTCCTTCATCTGTAAAGTGGGAATAATCTTTGCCACATCTACATGTCATAAAAGATAATAAATGTGAAAGAATAAATGATGACATAGGAAGAAGAGTTATAGCCTGAGTAAGACCATCTATAAAGAGACTCTTGATTCTCATGTCTCCCTACTCTGGGGTCAATAGGTATGTCATAAACATTCTGTAACACACATGCACACATAGAAACACTACACAAAGTTTCCCATGGCAAGGGGCATCACAGTTCAGGCTTCCCACAGAATAGTGCTTTGATATCTATCCACTATTTTGTCAGATGCACATTTCATTTCAATTCAAAAAATATATATGTATATATACATATGCATGTATATATATGTGTATATGTATATGTACATGTATATATGTACATATACATATATAAAATAATCTATATGTAATAAATATATATTTAAAATAATCTTTTCTCAACTATCTGCACTGCCAATTTGTTGCATCCATATGTTGAATCCATACCATTTTTTGGCCACACTTGCAATTAATTTAGAAAAATGTATTAGTTATCAATTAACATAATAAATTGCGCACACTTAGTAGCTTCAAATAATACACATTGATTAGCTTACAGTGTGGAGTGGGAATTTTGGCATGGATTGGCTCCTTCCTCTGTGTGACTGCAGTCATGCTGTCAGCAGTGCCCTTCTGAAGTCTTAACTGGAGATGGATCCATTCCCAAACTCCCTTAGGTTGTTTATAGAATTTATCATTTATGAAAATAGGACAGAGGTACCCAGGTCTTAATTAGCTTTCTTATAGATCACTCTCAGCCTTTAGAGGGCTTCTGCAGTTCCCTGCTAAAGGTTCTCTTTAAAGATAGCTCATAATATTGCAGCTTGCTTCTACAATGCCCTTAAAAGTAAAAGAATCTAATGTAGGTCTTCAAAGAAGATTGTGTCTCTTATAATATCAGGTAATCATGAAGTAACATCCCATGACCTTTGCTATATAATGTAATGCAATGGAGGGAGTGAACTTCCATCTCCTTTGCAATACCCTATGGCTTAGGAACAAGTCCTATCACCACTCCATGGGAGAAGACAACAGAGTGCCTTCTGCTATGAATACCAGAAGTCAGGAATAACTGGCAATTCTTTCAGGGTCTGCCCTTAACAGAAATAAACAGAAATATATGCAGCTCTTACAAAAAATGTGAGATGGACTTTATTTTTAACCTAATATATGTTAATAGGTAAGATTTCCTTCAAATAAGTTAACAACATGTTCAGAGTACCTATTTGCTAATGTAGATGTTTAGAGGAGGCTCCTTTTCTCATAGTGGCACAAATATAATTTTAATTGCCTCTTCAAAATATGAATTTATATACATACACATATATATTCAGTTCTGGCAAAAGTTGGAACATTCAAAAAATAATGTGGTGAATTCTTAAAGACACTATGTTCTCCCAGTGCTGATGTACACTTCAGCACAGACTCTCTGATTCAAGTAGGCTTACTAAGCACATGGAGTACAAGCACTGTATATTTCTTTTATGGAAAATTCAATTTCCCTATAGGAAAATAAAGCATTCATTCTTTCTTTTTAAAAAAAATCTCAGCATTATTTTTTAAAATTATTGTTTGTAGGTCCAGCTGACATGCAGTTTTACCCTAAAATAGTATTGTATTTGAGGAATGCTGTTCATCTAATGAAAATAATGATGATTTGGCTTAGGAGGGAGGTATAATATTTATACTTTTTTTTCTTCTCTCTTTGTGTTTCTCTGGGTGGCTTTAATTTTTGGTAATAAGCTTTTTTATTTAAAAACATAAGAAAGTAATTATCTTTAAATCATTGTATTGTTAGATTCAAGGTATTTAAAGGCAGGAAAAACATGTTCACAACTCACACAACTGTAAAAAATATATATATTTGAAACTGCTGACCAGTTTGCATGCAGACTGTGAGGCAGACAATGTTAATATGGACTTATAACCATGCCTACAGGCCTGTGTCCAGCACAGTTTTTGAGGTTCCCTAGTTGCTAGGTCAGTAATGTTACAGATGACTGTGTCTGAGTCACAAACCACATAGTGACATATAATCCAAATTGAGAAAGCAAAAAGGAATCCTCCAGTGCACATCACAGTCTACAATGGAAATAATGAATCTTAATTTGAAAATACTGGACACTTAAAAGTGTATTTCTCAATCTCTTTCCCAGAAATACTGAATCCCCCTGTTTCCAATCAGATACATGGAAACCCTAAACCAGAATGTGACTGTGTAATTCCAATCTTCCGGCATTGACATTTCCAGGACCCTATTTGCTTTCTCCCCCTTTATTACTTTAATTTGTTACTAATGCCAGAAATGTAAGTGGGACACATTCAGAAACAAACAATAAATTTTGTACATTGAATAAACCATTAGTTAACTGGGAGAAATTGTTTATGGGAAAACTGAACTGGACAGAAAATCTAGAACAGTTATGAAGAGCATTTACCAGGTGCTGGATGTCACTTGTATACATGTGTGATAAAACCACGCTTGGAGGAGTCATAGATCCTGTGTTGACATTGGATTTGAATTATGAAGGCATGAGAGATGAGTATTTGATTCCCTAATAGAGTTCTTATGCACCTATCAAATTTGTAGATAACATATGATCACACACACAAATGCACACACACGAGAACATAAACACAGTTTACAACATCTTTATTAGAAACATATTCATGGTATAATAGGGACATTTCTAATTGGTCTCTATATGTTAAACATAAGGAAATATTAAATAATGATATCTTCTTTGAAATAAGTAGAAATTTATTATTTTATAAAATATATACCACAGATAGCTGATATATCCAACTTTGAAATCTAAATTTGTTTAAATCAATCATTTTGGCTTTAAATCATTTTGAAACATTTATGTACTTGCTGATTTACTAAATACAAATTGTTAATTTAAGTTAAAACCACCTTGATTATTGTGACCATCTTCATAGATATCAATTGCTAAAGAGTGGCCAGTTACTGTCTCTGTAGAAAAATGACCCCTAATTATATTATTTATTTATATAGTCTTTTGTAGTTACATCCTTGCTGTTATTTGCAAAACTTTTATTTCTTTTTCCTTAATGTCATAGTCTCCTGCTTCTAATTTAATGTTTCTAATATTCCTTTTGAAAGAAAACCAGTCAATCCATTTAAGGTAAAGAATCAGAGAAAGTAAAATAACATAATGGCTAGAAAGTCATGTAATGTGTAAGCTTAATAAACCTTAATCAATGTATGCCTTTGCCTTAGTATTAAGTGTCCATGATTTTTTCATCTTCATAGTTTTCAGATAAATATGTCTCTGATAAGTTGTTATACATATCTTTTAACACATAATATCTTTATGATATATAATTCATGTAATATAAAATTCACACATTTACATCATACAATTTAGAGGAGTTTTTTTTTTTTAGTATATTCACAGCCTTGTACAAGTATCACCACAATCAGTTTTCTGACATTTCATTACCCCTAAAACAATCCATACCCATTATCAGCCAGTGTCAATTTATCTTAGAAACCCTCAGCTCTAGGCAACCATTAGTCTACTTTTGTTTCTATAGATTTGTCTAATCCAAACATTTTATATAAATTGAATCATAAAATATGTGAGGTGTGTGTGACTATCTTCTTTCACTTAACAATATCTCCACGTTGTGGCATATATCATTAATTTATTTCTTTTCATTGTCAACATTCTGTTGTATGGATATACCAAGTTTTGTTTATCCATTCATTGATGTAAGGGCATTGGGGAAGTTTCTACTTTCTGACAATTACGAATAATGCTGCTGTAAGTATTTGAATGTATGTTTTTTCATGAACATGTATTTTTAATTCCCTTGGGTATATACCTAGGAGTGGAACTGTTGGATCACAAGGTAACCACGTGTATAAAACTTTTGAGGAACTGTCAGATGATTTTCCAAAGTCAATGTACCATTTTATATTTGCACAACAGTGTTTGAGGGTTTCAGTGTCTCTACATTCTTGTCAGTACTAACACTTTTCTTTTTGTTTATAGCAGTCTTAATGTATATGAAGTAGTGTCTTATTTTTATTTTTGTTTTGTTTTGTTTTTTGCTTTTTTTAAATTGCCCTGATAGCTAATGTTTTTGGTGAGAAACACACTCACCTGTCCAAACTCAAAGAATGGACTTACTGGCACGAAGAAGAGTGAGAGTGAGACTTTAATGGTGGTCTTGCAAGATCAGGTGTCTGGCAAGCAGGTACACCCGGCTCATTTTCAACAAGCAATTTAGCCCCTTGTGTGCAAGTCCCTCCCCCAGTTCCACATAGGCTGAGTACTACAGGGTTACAATCTTCCCAGAGGACGCTTAGGTTCCATTATCTCCTTATAAAATTACATCTTGTCCCCTTCCCCAATTGAAGTTTCAATTTCACAATAGCAAAACTTTCATTCCTTTTACGGATTAGACCCCCTCTCTTTTTCTCCCTTCCCTCTGACTTCTATGACTCTTATCACTCTTCCCAGATATCTGTACCATCCACAAGGCTTGTCACATCCACAAGGGAACAACCCTGTCTTGCCTGGGCCTATTTTCTGAAAATGAACCACTTAAAAAGTACTTCTTACAGTATGGACCATATTTTTTAATGACTTCATTGGTCTTTAGTATTCTGTCTTTGAAGAAATATCTACTCAGATCATTTGCCAATTTTTAAATTGAGTTACTTGTCATTTTATTGTTCTGTTGTAAAAATAACTTTATATATTATAAATAAAAATCTCATGTCAGACTTATCAGGCATATAATTAACAATACACCTTTTTTCCCCATCCTGTGGGTTGCCTTTCACTTGTTTGATGGTATCCCTTGTAACACAAACTTTTTAAAATGAAGTTTATCTCTTTTTTTCTTTCACTGGTTTTGCTTTTGGTGTCATGTGTAAGAAAGCTTTATCTAACCCAAAGTCAAAAATATTTGCTTCTGATTTTTTTTTCTTTTTTTAGTGATTTATAGTTATTGCTCTCACATTTAGGCCCATAGTCAATTTCGAGTTAATTTTGTGTATTGTGTAGGAAGGGCTCAACTAACATTTTGGATGTAAATTTTTTTTGCATGTGAATATTCTGTTGTTTTGGCACTATTTCTCCAACGGGTCAGTGTTTCCTATTGCATTAATTTGAGAATCTTAAGAAATACAGGCTGGGCACAGTGGCTCCTGCCTGTAATCTGAGAACTTTGGGAGGCCAAGTCGGGCAGATAACCTGAGGTCAGGAGTTTGAGACCAGTCCATTGTTTTTGAGAATGCCCATGGGCTTGAACTTCTCCACATTCTGTTCCAACTAATTTCAATTCCTTTGAGGGGAGTTTCAGAGCTCTTCATCTTAAGGGCCTGCCTTTCTGCCTGGGCAAAATATCGAAGAAAATGCCCTTCAGTTGAAGTAGGGACAGTGGCCCTCTACTTTCCCAGTCATACATCCCTCATCCCTGAGCCCTTTGGGCAGATCGCTGGTCAGGAGCCACTGGTATTTTCAAAATGCCTTTCCCATTGTGGAAACTTTCAATGTGGTTGCTATGCTGAGAGCAATCAACAACCCCTGTATTTATTCTTGGACTGTTACATCTGGCGTAGAGCTTCTGCCCTTTAAGTGAGGGCTGGGTGAAATAAGGAAGCACCCAGGCTCTTGACTATATTCAGGGAATTTAGCCTCTACAGCAAGGAGCTAGTAGAGATAAGAGATGCTGGTGTTCCATTTCCCTCTGGAAACTCTCATAACCCTGGTAGTCCAGGGGAAGAAAGCAACCTAGCTTCTTGTCCACATCTGCCAGTAGAGTCATTTCTGTCGCACCGAGATGAGGGGTCAGAAAATGGGTCACGGCTCAAGTTCTGGAGACTTTTGCTGTTCATATGGGGATTCAGTACATTTTCTTAAAAAAAATTTTTTTTGTTACTTTATGTGCTATAGATCCTTATGAATTTAAGTATTGTATTTTTTTCTTTGCTCATTTGTTTTTACAGTGCTCACAAATTTTGATTGTTTTCCTTTGTAACACGTCTACAGAGTTCCACATTTTCTTCTCAAACTCCCTAATCTTCCCCTGGCTCCACCATTTGAGAAAGGGAAATGGGGGTAGTATTTTAAAGGTCACAAAAGAAGTATCAATTACTCAAAACAGAAAATCATTGATTTTCACTGAATATCACTATCTTGTTTAAATATAAAAATTAGTTTGATTGTATTTTAAGTCTATGCCACGCTTAGTCATCATGAAGAACAAGCTGAAATACAGGAACAATGCTGTGACTAATGTGATGGTTCTTGAAACTATTTGGAGGCATATCAAGTTATACTATTATTTTGAAATTTGTTGGCTTGTATTTTTAAGGAGGAACTAAAATTATTTTATAAATCTAAAAGAAATTATTATTTTCACCCTTTTAAAGCCAATAATCTTGGACTCTGAAATTTGTAATCATGACTCATCTTTCCGCATCTCTTCCTGGAGTTTCATCCTGGGCATCACATTAAATCCTATGACTTTTATACTGATATTGTATAGATTATTCTCCAAACTTAGATCCTGAACTTAGCCTTGAACTCTGAGTCTTTATTCCTACTTTTTCAAATATTTTTATATCTGTGCATGGATTTTTCTGATAATAGAATTACAGGAAGCTCCTGAATACATCAGATTATTCTTCCAATACAGCTTCTCAAAATATATTGTAATTTTGGCTGGGTGCAGAGGCTTACACCTGTAATTCCAGCACTTTGGGAGGCGGAGGTGGTTGTATTACCTGAGGTCAAGAGTTTGAGACCAGCTTGGGCAACATGGTGAAACCCTGTCTGTGCTAAAAATAAAAAATTAGCCAGGCATTGTGGCACATGCCTGTAGTCCCAGCTATTTGGGAGGCTGAGGCAGGAGAACTGCTTGAATTCTGGAAGTGGAGGTTGCAGTGAGCAAAGATCAAGCCATTACACTCCAGCCTGAGAAACAAGAGTGAAACTCCATCTCAAAAAAAAAAAAAAGTATATAGATATATATTCTAATTTTATTAATGCCTAGCCAGTTAACCAAATTTAAAAAAAAAAGTCCCGTCATTGTTTCTGATTTCTGTTTTATTATGCCATTCAAAAAACATAGGATACAAAGTTAAGCTTATTCTTTATATACAATATATCGCGTATCTCTTTTCTCTCCCACTTTGTTATATCTGTCACCCTAGATATGCAGTTCATTGCATTTCTTCTGAAATATTGCAAATAATTTCCATCTGATCTTGATGTACTTTTCCTTTGTCAATGCTTCAGAAACAGAGCTGCCAGATCCCTAAAATCCCAGCACCTGCACAGAGGCAGTTATTCACCATTACTCACAGATTTTATTAATTTTTATTTGACAGAGTAATAAAAAATGTACTTTGTTTCTCAGGCTATGGTTGTAACTGATGCATACAAATATGGGAAAGAGGTGGTCTTATTTCTTGACAATAGGTGTCCAAAATCTTGTGAAGTATCCTCTACCTATTAACCGCTACTATACTCTACCTAGGTGCACCTCTGCAATTTTCTATTTCCTTTTGTAAAATAAAGTCATATTATTCAGTATTTAAAAATTGTAAACTGTTGATATTTGTTTCTTTTTGATTTGATGATGATATTTAGCATTAGTGATTTTTTTTGAGAGAAAAATAATGCATGTATATAATTTGGGGAAAAATTCATTCAACATTTATGTTAGGCAAAGGTGATAACCAAAGCAGTAAGACAACTCTTTAATTCAACCTTTATAAATGGTAGTTTTTAAAGATACATCAATAGCCTCATTCCATTTACAGAAAAGAAATAATTTCTAGAAATTTAATTCTGAGATAAACAAAGAAACTGCAATTTTGTACATAATAGTGAAGAATTGTAAATGGACAAAATTTCAGCAATAGGATTTGGACTAACAGGCTTATGGTATAGCCCTATAAAAGAATAAACTTTACATAGCAACTGATGTTCATATTTTTCATCAAATGGCAGGTTTGCACAGAATGATGCTATTTTATGTGTAAATATACTTATATATGCATGTATGTATACAGTTGTCCCTTGGGATCCATGAGGGATTTGTTCCGGGATCCCTGTGGAATATACAATCTGCAGATGTTAAAGCCCCTTATATAAAATGACATAGTATTTGCATATAACCTACACATATAGTTCTGTATATTTTAAATCACCTCTAGATTATAATACCTAATACAATGTAAATGCCATGTAAATATTTGTCATATTGTATTTTTATTTATATTACTTTTTACTGTTCTATAATTTCATTTTTAATATTTTAAATTGTCAGTTGGTTGAATCAGTGTTTGTGAAACCCATGGTCAGCTGTCTAACATATACATTTGACCCTCCATGTGTTTTTCATGAATATATGTACATATGTTATATATATGTGGCATATAATTGCACACATTCTTATGTATACAGTGAATCACTGTATATCTTATGTATACAGTGAATCACGTATACAGTGATGTGGTTACAGGTGTTTTTCTTTTCCTTTATACTTTTCTATGCTTTGCAATATTTTCCAGACAAAATAGTTCTTATTATTTAAAATTTGGGAATGCAACTCAAATTTACCTCATTTGCCTTATGTAAAATGGTATAAATTCCACAGGAGAGAGTAAAGTCTTTTTAGCCAATTCTGTGCAGAACAGTCAAGATGTAGCCCAGAAGCTGTACATGCAGGATTCAAAATCATAGTTTACTTTTAGTTGTATGTTGGATTTTAATAATCAGTAAGTGTTACTGCCAGATTAACCAACAATATCAGCATAAAATTAGTTGAACAATTATTTTAAAGTTGAATGGTTTGGAGTAAATCTTAGTAATAAGAATACTGTGTATGTTATTTCCAGTCACATTTCAGTTGTAATTATCTCATGCAACAGGGACAGTCCATTCCAGATACACTTAAAGTAATGCTTTATTCGATTTAATGCCTCATTCCCAGGAAGAGTCAGCCTAAATGGTGAGCAGAAATCTAATTTCTTATACTCCTACTGTTCACCAACTTCACTGACCTTAATCATGCTTCAGCGTTCTCTCAGACGTTAGATGAAACGTGAAAAATCTAATACGTACTGCAAAAGGATAGGGACGTGTGCTTTACTCACAACTGCTCCCATTTTCCCAGATGACTAGCGCAAAGCCTAGCATGGGGTTTCTCAAGCTTACTACTACAAACCTTCTGGGACAGATAATCCTTTGTTTATGGGGTAAGTGTGGCTGACCTGCATACTGTAGGAAGTTTTGCAGCATTCTTGGCCTCCATCCACTAAATGTCAGTAGTACTGTCCCAGATCCAACAACGAAAAATGTCTCCAGACTTAGCCAAATTTCCTAATTTGGAAATCATCCTTATTTGAGAACCACTGACTTAGCATATTATAAAACCTAATAAACACTTACTTAAAAAGAAGTGTTTTAAATTTAAATTGAGAAAATGCATAATTATACATATCTATTTTTCAGTTTTTGTTATTACTTCTGAATCAGACTTTCTTTTTTCACAATTACTACAGTGCATCTTTATTATATATCTCAACAATATATTTTCCCCAAGTAGACCAGATATAAGACTGGGTCTGATATTATGTCCAACTATAAGACAACATTTCTACCTATCTTATACTGAGTTTTTAGATGGTATCTTTGCCAGTTTTTAATTTTATTGATGAGCTGAGTTCAATATAAAACAAAGGAAACATTAGAAAGCTACTTGATGATTTTTGCCTGGCAAACACTGATGCTCTGACCATCAGTGTCCATGTGTATAGAAACAAAATCCCATGTGTATCTGGCTTTTCCATTTCTTCATGCACATAAAACTTCCTGTCATCTCTTCTGTGGCATTTTGTCTGGTTTCTTTCATGTTTCGAAATTCACAAGATTAGTTTTAATGCATCAATGAACTGCACATGCAAAGCTGCTTCACACATGTGCATCATGTTAACTGCATGGTAACTGAAGACATTCTTTCTGGCAATGTGCAATCTTACTATTCTGGTGGAAAAGACCATCATTACAGCAGGAATACAATAAAAATCCTGGTCAGATTGACATGAAATGGACACCTCTTCCTTGGGAACAAGCCAACATTTCCCGTCTATGAGTAATCATCCTTGAACCCTGTGGTTGATCTTTAGCAGCTGTTATTTGGCCTTATAATCCTATACCACTTGGTGTTGCTTATTAGACCAAGGCTTCACTATTAGTTTTTTTGAAAATATGGTCAGATAAATGGCCAAGAAAATCTTTGCCAGTGGCTAGACCAATATCATGCAATCAAGAGATGATGTGAAACAGCCATTTTGTATTATGTGGACTGGATAAACAGAAAAGGTGGTTTCCGTGAGAAAAAAAAATTAAGCAGATTTTCAGTAGGAGCAGAGAAAACACACGGGGAGAGACTGAAGCTGTTCTTCCTGTTTATAATCCCAAACTCTTTTGGAAATCCTAACTTTACTTGAGAAATGCAAAATCCTCAGAATTGATTTCCACTTTTTTTGTGTTAAGTTCGTGTGATGGACAGAAAGTATGACCCACAGAATTGCCTATCACGTAATCCTGAAACCTGTGAATGTATTCCCTTACATCACAAAAGGAATTTTGTAGATGTGATCAAGGATAATGATCTTGAAATGGGGAGAATACCCTGGAATATTGGACTAGACAAATCTAAGTAAATGAGTCCTTAAAAACAAATAATAATTTGAAACTTTATTTTTTTTTGAGATGGAGACAGGCTCTGTCCCCAGGCTGGAGTGCAACCAGCTTAATCTCAGCTCACTGCAATCTCTGCCTCCTGGGTTCAAGTCATTCCCCTGCCTCAGCCCTCCAAGTAGCTGGGATTACAGGCATGCACAACCATGCCCAGCTAATTTTTTGTATTTTAGTAGAGATGCGGTTTCACCATGTTGGCCAGGATGGTCTCAATCTCCTGACTTTGTGATCTGCCCACCTTGGCTTCCCAAAGTGCTGTGATTACAGGAGTGAGCCACCGCACCCGGTCTATTTAGAACCTTTAAAGGACACTTGGTTAAAGAGAACTGCAATTACGAATGAAGGGGCAGAGATGCTATGTGAGGACTTGATCTGGCATTATAGACTTTGAAGATGGAAAAAGGAGACCATGAATCAAGGAATGTGAGCAGCTTCTAAAATCCACAAAAGATAGGAAATGAGTCTTTCTAAAACCTGAGAAAGGATAGGATACATCCCTGATGACAACTTCATTTTAGCCTAGTGAGGCCTGTGTCACATTTTCCACCTAAAGACTTGTAGGATAATAAATTTGGATAGCTTAAGCAACTATATTAGTAGTAATTTGTTACAAGATAATACAGTTAAATTACATTTGCTTCTGCTATGTAAAAATAAAAATAAATAAGAGTCAGCAGTTAAGTATTTAATTTAGGCTCCAGAAAGCCAAAATATTTTCTCTGCAACTTAACTGAAAGAAGATCTCCCATCCTGGGCTGTGACTTTTGCTTGCAATGAAGGAAACACTTGCCCTGGAAAACAATCTATGTCAACCTTGGTGAATACTATGGTACAACAAATGAATTTTTTAAAACAGTCCATCAGAGATGTTCCACTTTAATCTCATGCTATTGTCTGAATGTTTGAATCCCTTAACGTGTATATGTTGAAATTCTTTTAGATATTAGGAGGTGGGGCTTTTGGAGAACTGATTAGTTGATGAGGGCAGCGCCCTCATAATTGGGATTAGTCCTTATAAAATAAATGAAAAAGAGCTAGCTAGCCCCTTCCATATGTGAAGAGAGGATAAGAAGATACCATTTATGCAAAAACAGGGCCTCACTAGACACTGAATCTGCTGGTGACTTTATCTTTGACTTCCCAGCCTTCACAACAGCCAGCCTTTGATATTTTCTTATAGCAGCACAAACTGGCTAAGACACCTCAGAGCTCAGAAATATGAAGAATTATCACTTCCATGACTGTGTGTGTTATATAGCACAAGTGATTCAGTTAGAGAGATTATCTGGGTGGGCCTGAACTATTAAAAGTAGTGGCAAAAATTGCAATTATTTTTGCACCAACCTAATAATTGCATAGGCTGTTAAAAGTAGGACATTTTATCTGGATAGTGACAGAAGGAGAAACCAGAGAAATTAAGTTTGAGATGACACATTGTTCCTGATTGGAAGATGAAACAGATCATCTGAAAAGATCTGGGGATGGCCTCTAGAATCAATGAGAGGCCACGCTTGAAATCTCCCAAGGAAACGGGGACCTTCCAACTACAATAAAGTATTCTGTCAACAACCTGAATGAACTTGATAATGAACTTTTTCTTCAAGTGTAAAAGTCCAGCCCTGCACATCCCTCGATCTCAGCCTCCTGAGACCTTCATTAGAGAACCCAGTTGAGCTCACATGGACTTCTGACCTGAGAAATATGAGAAAAGTGTGAGTTGCTTTGATCTGAGAAATTGATGATAATTTGGAATATGGCCATAGAAAATGAATACAGAGATTTTTTTTTCTTAAAAACTAAAACCCAGTTTCTATTTCTGGCTCTCCTACTTACTAACAATAGAAGTCATTAAGACTGTTAATTACCGTTTAATTTCTTCTTCTAAGCACACATATCATGGAACTTCCCCACACACCTTGATATTAAGTGTGATTTGTGTGGCTTACCTTGAAAAATCCAATGTAAGTAGAAGTGATTTGTATCAATCCACTAAGATTTTGTGCATAGTTGTTAGCAAAATGAGCCTTTTCTGGCTGACGTACCACCTATGTGAACTTAGACAAGTTCCTTAATTACCTTCTTCCTCTGTCCCTCTTCCTCTTCTTTCTTTTTTCTCTTATTTATCATCATTAATTTTATGACAATAATTATTATTATTGTTATCGAAATTACCATTTTATAGAAGTTACTGAACAGCTATTATGTGGTCAGTAAAGCGCTCTTAAGGTATGTTAATTATAACATAGTGGCGAAGACCATGAATTTTGGAGCCAATTTGACTTAGCGGATAAAAACCAAAACCCCCAAAACTTTGCCCTTCCAATCATAAGTTCTCTCTTCTGTGCATCAGTTTTTCTGTTATTCAAAAAGAGATAATAGCACTTGCTTCATAGGGTTGTGGGAGGACAAAAAGAAATGCACACATGTAAAATGCGTAGAATACTGCCCGTCACAATCATTGTCTCATGAAGAGCCATTCTTAATATGGTCTAATATATTTTTCACACCCACCCTATAAAGTTGTTCTAAGTATCATCTCCATAAGTTAAGTATTATCGCTATTTTACAGGCACAGAAGCTGAAACTCAAAAAGTTTAATATTTTGCCCAAAGTTATCCTAGTCACTCTGATTCCAAAGTCCGTGCTGATAACAACTTTTTCATTGGTTCCACCTGCCTCTGCCCTTAAGAGTCAATCAATTCCTTTTTCCTCAAGACAGCAATAATGCTTTCACTATGTTGTATCTTTATGTCAGGATGAAATCTCCTAAGTTTCTTCACAGATCTATTATCTGTTATAGCCTCAGCACAACTGCCTATCCCTCTCCACCAGTTTGCTACCTCCCAGTACAATCTGAGTTCTCCACAAACTGAGTTATCATAGCGTGACAAGATGGGCTCTATAATATGTGTTTTAATTATAGAGGAGAATTTAAAATTACCTCTTTATTACTTTTTTTTTCTCTAGAAATGGGCAAATATTTGCAGACTTGTTAGAATAACCAAAAAGGTGTGATTGAAGACATCAGGAACCCTGAATTCGAACCTAGGCTCTGTCACCACTGGCTATGTGACCAGGGACAAGCCAATTAACTTCTCCAATCCCAAGTTTTCTTATTCATCAAAAGAGGGGGTTGAATCAATAGGATATGTTTCAGATCTGCTGAGACAATAAGCAATGTGCTTATTGAAAGCTTTGCTTTAGTTCGTGTGTGGAGGTGGCTCATGAGAACCTAATTGGGAAAGATGCTCAGTTTTGTGCTGTGCTGGAATCAATAGTACCAGAAGGAAGAGAGCATGTAAACAAGAGCCTACTGTGCTTATTTTCCTAACAAAATATCCCAGAGTGTGAGAATTCAGAGAATTGAGCTCTGTTGGCAATCAATAAAACATGAATGCATCTTTCCGAATGCATTTTTCTCATCCCCCTCAGGTTCCCTGTAATGAGGAGATAATGAGCTCTAGACATAGCCAGGGGTGCCTGGGAGCTTCTTCTAACATCCACTTTGTTAGAGAAACTTTCGCAGCTGAAAGGCAAAATATTTTCAAGGGATATTCTGCCAACTGTGCCACGCCCTGACTTTAATATCATGATATTTTCTCAAGAATGTAAAGGTACCTACAGGGGTCTCTCTAATGGGTGCTACTCAGTTGGTGCTAAGGAAAATACGTTTTTCTGTTGCTTCATTATTTGTTTTTTAATCAAATCTGAGAAAAATATTTATTAGATAACTACAGGTCACAACTATATAAAGCAAAGCCCTGATATCACTATTTATCTCAGGTATATTTCTGATATTACTTACTTTCCCTGCCACTTTGAAGGACTTTTTAGACACAGTGTCCCTTTCCTATTGATTAGTAGTTCCAACAACTACGGTATCTCAGGCATCTTATATGACTACAGTTGAAGAATATCCACAGTTCCCTGCCTGTCCTAACACAAACACATAAGTCTAGGGTGGTAAAAATATTTCATCTATTTTCTCAACGTTAATCAACTCTGGCTGTCTGGAAGAAATAATAAGAAGAAGAATGCCAGAGCAGCCACAGCTCTCAGGAGGGCGTGAGGCTATACTTGGTTAGTGATAATTTCCAATGTTCAGAGAGAAAGACCTGTTATGTTCAACATTTACTACTGAAAAAATTTTCCTGAGTGCAATAGGGAGGAGGATGGAGATGAGGGTGTTTTGTGCAGAATATCAAAATAATGCATGTGGGGAAAAAACAAAAGTTGGAGACAAGTTAAATGATACATTTTTACGGTCACCTGTAGAGGCAGAAGAACTCCCACCCAAAATTTAAACCCAAGAGGGTTTAAAAGGTTTATTACTTATATAATTAAAAGGTTTATTACGTACATAATTTAAATCTCTGGGAAGAATGGGGCAGGACTTTTAGGAAGGTCAAAATATGGCCTGAGATAACAAGGAAAGAAAACTGATTTTTGTAACCCAGGGCTCCTGGGTTTTGGAGTATGTACTGTGAAAAAGTTTTCACTTGTAATGTTTGAACTTTGAGTTCTTGTTGTTTCAAAAAGTGCCTGGAAGAAACTCAGCCTGAGAAAAACAAAAACTTGTTGGATCCAGAGATGCCTGAGTTGGAGATGAACCATGGTGAAGTTTCCTCACTACCATACTAAAAACATGACTCTGAGAGGAGCTTATCTGCTATTTCCTATACACATGACGGTACGTAGGAGCATGATTGGTGATTGTATCTGCTCTGCCTTTACTCCACCTCTACATACAATGACTCAACTAACCAGCCTAACGAAAGCTCTGTTTTCCCTGTTGTTCAAGGCAGCACTGCTTTAAGGGACTATTCCTGATGGGTGCCCATTTTACTCTTTGCAAGTAACGCAATCTCTTGTTAAAGCCTCCTTGGTTGTGGTCATTGGATTGTCACAGAAAGCAAGCAATTGCATTGACCCTTTGTGTAGGTAACAGTTTGGGTTTTTATTATTAAAGGATAGGGTCCCACAGTGAGAGGTCCAGGTGGGCAGGGGTTTGTACAGTTTTAATTTCCTGTGGGGCCAAACGAGGAAAACTTGCTTATGTTTTTTCAGATGTGGAGCACAAGGAGGTGAGTCTAAAAGCTGTCCATAGTCCAACAACAAGAAATAGAATCAGACTTCTCATTTCTACTTCCTGAGATGAAATTTAAAATTGAAATAAGGTCAGAGGTCAGAGAACATGGCTTCAAATCTCAGCTTAACCATTTATAAGCTTTTGACCTAATGAAATGCACTTGACTGCATCCCAGCTGATTTTCTTTCTCTGTCAAATGGAGACAATGTTACTATCCATGCATAAGATGGCAGAAGATTAATGGAGATGTGGCACTCAAGCTTTTGGTACTGGGTTATAGTAAGTGTACAGCCCATCATTCCCTCACCATTGCCTTTCTACCACTACTGTTTTGGCTACAACTACCTCTTACCACTGCTATTTTATCTGACTTTTCTTTACAGGATAAAATTCAAGATGTGCCTTTTTTTTTTTCTGTGTATTTGTCCCCAGATCTGACTTTGGATTGTTCAGATGGGTTTTAAGATCTGGATTGACAATCCTATTACTAGTAAGAGAGGAAAAAGGAAGAAACTGATCAGGAAGCCAGGTTGGGTCTATAAAAGCCTCTGTATCCAAACTGTGAAACAAAAACCCATTTTCTGGAACCCCTGTCTGTGAGAGAGAGAACTATTCTCTTTCTTTCACCTATAAAATTTCTAAACCTCACCCTTTTTGTATCCAGGTCCTTGATCTCCTTGGCTCTGAGACAATGAACCTCTGGTATTACCCCAGACAAGAAGTCTGCTTCACTAGGAATAAACCCAAAGGAATATGAGTCATTCTAACATAAAGATACATGCACATGTATGTTCATTGCAGCACTATTTACAAGAGCAAAGACATGGAATCAGTGTAAATGCTCATCAATGGTAGATTGGATAAGGAAAATCATATATACCATGAACTACTATGGTGTCATAAAAAAGAATGAGATTATGTCCTTTTCAAAAGTATGGGTGGAACTGGAGGCCATTATTCTAAACAAACTAATGCAGGAACAGAAAACCAAGCATCACATTTTCTTACTTCTGATAAGAACACCATCATAAGCGATGAGATGATGAGAAAACATGGACACAAAGAAAATAACAGAAACCAGGGTCTACTTGAGGGTGTAGGGTGGGAGAAGGGAGAGGACTGAAAAACTACCTATCAGCTACTATACTTATTACCGAGGTGACAAAATAATCTGCATATCAGCCCCCCATGACATGCAATTTACCTAAATAACAAATCTACACATGTACTCTTAAACCTAAAATAGAAGTTAAAAAAAATCAGGGTTGGGTATTCTTATTCCCAATGGCTATGTTGACCTCACCACTGTCATAACACTGTGAGACCTGGACTTGTTAACATCTGACTTCTTGTAGCATATTCCTTCCTGGAAAGTGGGGCAACCTGGTATGATACATGTTAAGGGCAGGTCCTTGTTTGCTTGCTGTATTTTACTAATTAGATTTGAACAAAACATACTCCCTCTTCTCACAGAGCATCTGTGGCTGAAATTTCAGGATATTTTAGCTGATGAGAAATGATTTCTCAACTGCAAATCCTAGAAGAAGTTTACCTGCAAATAAGTACTTTATTCAGATTCAACACTCAGTTTTTGGTTCAGACATATTTTATCATTTAGTCTCACTCATTTTATTTTTAATTGTATATAACAATTGTCTTTTTCCTAGATATGTTCTCAGAGTCAGAAAATTAGGACCTTATGTAGGGGTATTTTTCCCACCTTGGATTCCCTAATGCATTTTGTTTATGCTTCCCTTAAGGCAGAAATTCATATATGTGTTTGTCTGCATGGATGATCACTGAATAATGTCAAACAATTTGTATTACATGGTTATCTGTTGAACAAGTAGCTTTTTAGTTGTTCCCTAGGAGCTTCTGATACAGTGATTTTTAGAACGGGGCTCAGTACACAGGATTTTAACAAGCACTCAAGGATATTCATGAAACACTGGCCTATTCCCCATAGATTTTAAGTTATGTGAGATTTATGTTTTCTTCAACACCATAGGAACCAAGGTATTCTGTACCTAGTGAAATCTCTAGTGGTGAGTTTGCATTCTTATGCTTATTGAGATTTTTCTGGAGTAAAATAATAATGAAAATCATAGCCATAGTTATAATTCATTATGTTTACTATATATTTTATTCTTTTGGCATATTACTAAATCTTATAGGAAACTCTAGTCCAGAATGTATGATCTCAAGGTTAGAGATTTGGAAACTGAGGCTAGGCGTAAGGGTAGTAAGTGCCTCAGTTCATGGAGTTGAAAAATAGCTGAATCCATCTTCATATCCACGTCTCTCTGACAGCCAAGCCCCTGTGACTTGTGAAATGGATTGGACATATTTCTCCAGCCACTGCCACTTGCCCTAGTTAACATTCTCCTTGAATGACCTACAAGGTCTTTAACTTATCAGTGGCTTAAGTATCTCTGATGCTCCCGTTTAAAAATCGCAATACACACATAAATAATTCAAGCAAACAACTTAATATAGTGGAGTGCATTAGGGCTAAAATAACCCTCCCCTTTTCGACTAGTTTAGAAAACCATCATCATTTTCTAGAAATACTCTCTGGGCTTCATCTGGTGCATGGTACGTTGAATTTGTTAGCATTTTGCCAGCTCTGCCATTCAAAAGAAAAAAAGAATCACTCTAGTATCACTGCAAAATCAGCGTAAATGCAGATTTAATTGGCTTTGCCTCACAAATAACCTTCTTCATGCCAGCTTTATTGCCACAGTTGGAGAAGAGCCTATCTTTGTCATCAATATACCCACTATGTCTATTAAAAATATTCACAGTGAAAAATCCAAGAGGTGTTTACTGAAAGGCTAAAGTCTGCATGAGTTGTTTTTAAACTGATTTTTTTATCCCATCAAAGGTTTAGCTCCATAGATAAAAAGATGGACAGATTGATAGAGAGATCAATGGGGTTTATCTCTAACATCAACTCATAGCAACCCCTTTCTCTGTTTGATCATGCCTCCAAGTTACATTGCTCATCTCTGACGACACCAAACATACCAAGGCCATTCCAGCCTTTGGCCTTTGCTCACATTATTGCCTGTTCAAGGGCCCCCTCCCTATCTCCATGTGGCTGACTTCTGTTCATCCTTTACACTTTTGACTAAATGCCACCTGTTTACCAAAGTAATCTGTGGAATCCTATCTGGCAGGGTCTACTCTTTGTTCTTTTTCATCTCTGTTCCTCATTTGTTCCATTTATGGCAAGGGTTGGCAAATTATTTCTGCAAAAAAACAGGTAGAAATAGTTTAGGGTTCACAGGCCCTAAAGTGTCTATCACACTCATTCAACTCTATCGCCATAAACAGAAAGCAGCCACAGACAATACATAAACAAAGACCATGGCTGTGTAACAATATAATTTTATTCACAAAACGGGAAGCTGGTAGTATTCTGCAAGCAGAGGTAATTGGGTGACTTTCTGGTTCTTAATACTTAATTACAAATCATAGTTGGAACATTTACGTTATTTTATACCTGTTTATTGTCATAATACTCATTAGAATAACAACTTCAGGAGGACAAGAGGCAGAGTGTAGTTGCACTTTATCATATTGCAGTTGTACACAGTAGATGCTCAATAAATATTTATTTAAAGGAGAATGTATTCATTCAGAGGTATTTTGGCTTAATATTTAGCCACAATGATCCTTCATATCCTGCTGAATAAGTCCTAGGTAATTATCATAACACATATTTCAACAAACTCCCAGCCTAGTGAGGTTTGAGTGTGTGTGTGTGTGTGTGTGCACTTTAAGGCATGGTGTCACTCTGTCACTCAGGCTGTACAGTGGTGCAATCACAGCTCACTGCAACTTCAACTTCCTGGGCTCCATGAATTCTTCTGCCTCAGCCTCCTTAGTAGCTAGGACTACAGGTACAGACCACCACACCAAGCTAATTTATTATTTTTGTAGAGGCTGGGTATCACTGTGTTGTCCAGGCTGGTCTTTAACTCCTTACCTCAAGCAATCTTCCTACCTTGGCCTCATGAAGTTCTGGGATTGCAGGTTTGAGCCACTATGCCTGCACAAAATTTTTAGTTTCAGGACTCACTGTCTCTTTTACTATCACAAGACAAAAACTGTAGTTTAGTCATGCATTTATTCTTTCATTTAGTATTAGTATTTCACGTCCAATAAAAAATATGCTATACACTCTGTTAGACAGTAGGCTAAAATGGCACATGAACTACATACAGCCACTTACTTGTGGAGTTTAAAGTCTGATGTTGTCTCAAAGTACATGCGAGTTCACTTCTCCATGTTTTGCACCTGTTCAGCATGATTTCCTGTGTCTGTAAGTCTCTGCTCTCAGGTTTCATGAGTAATCTCCCACTGGTGTATCTCAACTTAACTGAATGATCTCCCTGACTCTCTCTCAGTTCATCCCTCCATTCTCTATATTCCTGTAACACTCAGTTCCTATTGACTTCTCATTGAGTCAAAGCCACTTCTCTAAGGACCTGCCTCCTTCATTTCACAATGATTTTTGGTAAACCCAAGGAAATAAGTGATACAAGCCTGACATTCTTCTTTGTACCATCAGGGTCAAGTTCAATGCTTAGAATATAGAAAGTACCAAATAAATATTTGAAGGATCAGCCAGTTTTTACATTCTACCCAGAGACTTAAGTAGTGCCAAGTATTTGTGGGCTGAATTTAGAAGAATTTAACTTGAATCCAATAAAAAATTTCTGTGTTTGGATTATTATCAAGTATCTTTTTCTGAGAGTCAAATATCTTTGAGTTAAAAATCTTCAAATACTAAATGGTTTCAGACATTATCTTTTATATATTTTTTAAATGATATGGTATTCTAAAGCCAGGGTTTTAACTGGAGCAATAAGTGGAGACTTGACCAAGGTGAAAAATTTAATAAGGAAAAAAATATGTATGATGCTTTCCAATAGTGAAACTGACCTGGTGCCATGTTCTCTGGTACATAAATGGGTCATGCTACTTTTATTTCAAATACATTATTATAAAACTTTCTGCATAGAATCAAAAATTCCACTGCTTCTCTTGACGTATCTATTTGAATATTTAAATTCTAAACATGAAAAAGCATAAAACTTTTAAAAGTCAAAATGATCCTTTAAAAAAGCCATAAAATAATAATTTTACATAATGGCTTTGAAATATTTTTGCTGAAAAGCTGTCAGATCTGTTCAAAATGAGAATCCTTGACCTATGCAAATCATCTCAGCTTTAGAATATAAAATACTTTTACAAACAAAATGACAGGATTTCAGAGAAAGCACAGGTTGGTTTTCAAAGTAAATAAGAGAAGGGTTATATGCTACAAGAGCCTTCTGAAAAGGAGAAATTTTTATGTATACTCACTAACTTTGTAGCAAAGCATCCCAGAAAGACAAGTATTTTAAAGCAAGTGGCAGGACTGAAATTTTTCTAACTTTCCTTTATCTATTTTCACTTTTCCCAGAACATATGTTTCACAATAGTTTTATTAGCAAGTGGAGAAGACATCACTGTCCAAAATCTGTGGTGTGATTAGTGTTATTGAATGGCAGGTTTTGTGTTACTCATGTTTATTTTATGCCTTCCCAAACCATCTGTTTCCTTGTGCTGCCTTATTCAGATAATGAGAAACAGTGACAGTAAAGGTGCACATTGCCACTACAGTGCTAATGGTTTCTGACATTTTGGGTTTGGGTTTCCATTTTTCTGAGTGTCATAGGCAAAACTAAATAACATGGCCACTCTCAGGAAACAAAGCCTAGAAATAATTCATGCATTAATTTGACTCAACTTTATTGAATATTTACTCTGCTTCAGGTAATAGACAAGAAACTGTGGTTACCCAGAGCATAAAACACTATGGCTACCCACAACAGTGCAGTGAGGAAGAGTAGCATGAAAAGAGTGTCCTATGACAAGTTTAAAACCAAGTTAGGATAAAAGTATTATGGCATTAGGAAGTGAAAGTGAAAGCATTCATCCTAAGAATGCACCAGAGTCTTGAATTGAGTCCTGAAGCATTAAATTACAAATATAAGAGGCAGGAAAGCTGCCAGAGAGCACTTCAGGCTAAAGTACCTACATTAACTATGGTATCCATAGAAATGTGAGAGTTTATTTTTGAACAATTTTAATTACTTGTATTTGGCCGAAATACAGAATATGCCTTGGAAAGCAGGCAAGAATGAGACTTTGCAACTTGGTAACAATAGCTAGTACATCTGCAGCCCTTGGTTCATGCCACATACTGTTCACCCATTCTCTCATTTCATCTTTCCATTGAATTATAAAACTGGAACAATTTTACTATTTACCTTATTAAGCAGATTATGAAGCTGGGTCCCAGAGAGTTTAGTGGCATGTTAACTCAGTTAGTGAACCCGTAGAACATTCAAACTGGATGATTCTGGACTGTGTAATAAAGGGACTATCTATCAAGCTGTGAGCATAGTTTAAGCCAATGGTCCTCAAAGTGTGATTCCCTAGACCAGACTATCAGCATCAAATGAGAGTTTGTAAGGAACACAAATTCTCAAGCCTTATCCTAGAATTACATAATCTGAATTTCTGGGAATAAGGTCCAGCGATTTCTTCACTAAAAATCCCTCTAGATGATTCTGATGCACTCTGAAGTTTGGAAACCACGGGTTTAGGGAAGTCAACATGGATGCTACAGTACCATGGGGTTGGTAATATGAAAAAAGATGCTATGATCCTTAGGCCATAAAGAGGAGAAGGCAATTATCAGAACCCAGAAAAATGAAATAGGAGAGGTCTGTCTAATTGGAGCTGTGGCCATCAGTAGACAGGCACTATCAACTCTTGCAGCCCAGCAGGGAGGGAGTACTCTCTTGGTGTTCTGAGGAGGTCCTGCAGGTGGCTTTAAAAGGCCAAATCCAAGTGGCACTGCAGACTGGGGAGCTAGGTGGCTTCAGAGGGCAGGGGAGCTAATTGGCAGAGCAGGTGAAGGGTGATGTATAGATTCAAAGGGGAAAACAGAAGATGCCTATCACACATCCCCAAGATGACAGGCAAGAAGAGGTGAAGGCACATTTTAAAATCAGGCCAGATGACTTCAGAGCCCTATTCTTAACAATTGTATCATGCAACCTCTAAGTAAGAGGAGGTAGAACTCAGAGCATGATCCTCTAAGACTTTCATAAAGTCTTCACACTTTAAAAACTTTTGCCATTTAGCTGTTCACTGTTGGAGGGAGAGTGCCAATGACATCTTTCTGATGTGGGCCTAACCCTGGGCAGGGTGCAGAGCAGACAAGAAGAAACTACAATTAGAAATAAAATGTATTTTTTTTTTATGATGTCAGATTGGAGGCCTGGTTAACATGCCTCGTCACTTGGAAAGAGAAAGATAATGTGTAGAGAGTCACGTGGTGATCTTTTATCCAAGAAGAAGATGGGAGCTCAACAGACACAGTGAAAGAAATTTTGAATACTTTGAAAGCAGCAGTGGGCAGCAACTTGCACTGTGAGTCAGACAGAAAGCTGTAAGTCTCCAGAGCCTGAATAGAGGAGAGACAGTCTCGGTGACACAAACTCCCACTACAGAGCTGGCCAGTGACCACACTGCCCAAAGCAATCTGCAGACTCAATGTAATTCCTGTCAAAACACCAATGTTATTATTCGCAGAACTGGAGAAAACAATCTAAGATTTGTATGGAACCTAAAAAGAGCCCAAATAGCCAAAGCAATCTTTAGCAAAAAGAACAAATCTAGAGGTATATCACTTTACCTAATGTCATATAACCTAACAAGTCTAGAGTAAGCAAGACAGCATGCTGCTGGGGTAAAATTAGACACTTCGGCCAATAGAACAGAATAGAGAAACCAAAAATAAAGCAAAATGCACATAACTAACTAATCTTTGACAAGGCAGACAAAAATATCTACTAGAGAAAAAACACTCTATTCAATAAATGGTGCCAGGGAAACTGGGTAGCCGCATGCAGAAGAATGAAACTGGATCCCTGTGTCTCACCATATGCAAAAATTAACTCAAAATGGATTAAAAACTTAAGTATAAGACCAAAACAATAAACATTCTAAAAGAAAATTTATTAAAAAACAAAAACTTCTCTGGACATTGGCATAAGAAAGAATTTATGGCTAAGACTCTGAAAGTAAATCCAACAAAAATAAAAATAAATAAGACTTAGTTAAGTAAAAAGGCTTCTGTGCAGCAAAATAAATAATCATCAGAGTAAATAGCCAACCTACAGAAGGGAAGAAAATATTTGCAAACAATACGTCTGAAAAAGGACTAGTACCATGAATCTACAAGGAACTCACATCAGCGAGAAAAAAAGTAATCCATTTAAAAAATGGGTAAATGACATGAAAAGATATTTTTTTAAAGAAGATATACAAATGTCCAACAAACATATGACAAAATATTCAAGATCACTAGTCATCAAAGAAATGTAATTTAAAACTATAATGAGATATCACCTTACTCCATTCAGAATGGACATTAGTAAAATCAAAAAACAATAGATGTTGATGTGGATGCAGTGAAAAGGGAACACTGTGGGTGGGAAAGTAAATTAGTACAATCTCTGTGGAAAACAGTATGGAGTTTCAAAGCACTAAGCTCTACCATTCAATCCAGCAATTCTCGCTACTGGGCATCTACCCAAAGGAAAAGAAGTCACTATATCAAAAAGACATCTGCATCTGTATGTTTATAGCAGCAGAATTAACAATTGCAATATCTTGGAACTAATCTAACTTCAGCTAAGGAGCTGATAAAGAAAATGTGGTATATGTATTACCATAGAAGACCATTCATTCTTTTTTTATTTCTTTTCTTTTTCTTTTTTTTAGACAAGGTCTTGCTTTGTCACTCGGGCTGGGGGGCAGTGCCACAAGCTCGGCTCATTGCAACTTTCGCCTCCCAGGCTCAACCAATCCTTCTGCCTCAGCCTCTCCTGTAGTTGGGACTATAGGTGCACCACCAAGGTTGGCTACTTTTTTTTTTCAGATACGGGGTCTCACTATGTTGCCCAGCCTGCTCTTGAACTCCTGGGCTCAAGCAGTCCTCCCACCTTGCTTCCCAAAGTGCTGGGATGACAGGTGTGAGCTACTGTGTGTCCAACATTATTCATTCATTAAAACCAAAATAATGTCTTTTGTAGCAACTTGGATGGAGCTAGAGGTTATTATCCTATGTGAAGTAACTCAGGAATGAAAAACCAATTACCACATGATCTCACTGATTAGTGGGAGCTAAGCTCTGGGTAGACAGAGGCGTATGAAGTGGTGTAATTGCCATTAGAGACTCAGAATCAAGGAAGGTGGAGGAGATTTTGAGATCACCATTCAGGTGATGGCTACATTAAAAGCCCAGACTTCATCACCATGCAGTTTATTCATATCACTGAAAACCACTTGTACACCTAAATCTATTAGTTTAAAAAAAATGAAAAAAACTTAAAAAGAAATAAAATGCAACATCAGACCTTCAAATAAAACTTGTGGAAAAAGTATCTCATTGGATCCTTCTGTAGGATCTTCCCTAAAACTGAACACAAAATTTAACATTTTCAACACAAGGACTTTGACCATTAAGATACAACATATTTGAGCCAGATGATTTTGGATTTTACCTTTGAAATATAAAGCTACTTACTAGTTTGAAATATATCAGTTTAAATTCATAACAAACAATCATACTTTTAAACAGATGCACTATATTAAAATATTTGCATAGCATTGGCCCTTAAGAGAGAAAGTAGAAGAAATGTACAAGTACATATCTGTCACTGACTAATTCTGTGACACTGGGCAAACAGCATAAGCTTTGTGTTTGCCATTGTTATCACTTGTAAAACAGAGATACTAATAATAGCAATTTTATAAGGACTTTTTTGAGATGAAATAACATAAAATGTATGAAAAGGGCCTGGCCATAAATCTGTAGAAAATAGAATAGGTTTTTGATAAAGGTGCATTGGAGCAAATCTCATGATTTCAAAATTCTCCTGGGAGGATGACTAAGACATTTACTGGAAGAGGGAAAGAAAGAAAAGAAAGAACTGCCGTAACATCCTAGCTTCCTGAGGGAGAGCTCATGGGAAAAACACCTATATATAGTCAGAACCATTTTTTAAAGTAGTAAGATTCTAATGATTGATTAAAGGAAAATTATCCAGAGATGAACATTTATTACTAGAATTTAACTGGGTTGACATTTGCATAATTCAGATGGTTAGGAGTGGAGACCTGCAGACCAAACTATTCCTCAAATATCCTAGGAGGAGGCCAAAAAGAGAAGTCAGTACTGTAGCTACTAAGCAGATGAATTGATCTGGCTGATATTATATCAAGAACACTCACGGCAAAGGTCAAGGCAGATGACAAACCACAGGAACAGGATTTAAGGGCAAGAAATAGAGTGCCTAAGAAGTATGACAAAAGCAAAACATATCGTCCAGTTAGGGGAAGGAGTAACTAGACATTGTTCTAAGGCAGTGACCCAGTTTTTGGCCAGAATATCAGAAAAGACCAAATCCCAGTTGCTCAAACCGAGGAGCAAGATCAAAAGGAGAGTAGACAGTCCTTACTTGGAGTGCTTTGAGTTTCTAGTCTGCAGCAGGACTAACTCAGTATGTGAAGGTCACGTTGCCCTAGATGGGACAATTAGACTGTCATACTCATCTGAACTTTGTGGTGACATTATTTTGTGAGTCCTCCCTTTGGTATTGCATCACATTGCTAAGAACAAATGTTACTGTTGAGAATATCTGGAGAAATTTAGTTACCTGGATATGAGCTACAGGCATTCTCTCATTCCTATTCACTCCTTGTGTCTTGTATTTTTCATATTGCATATTTTTACCGAAACACAAACTACCCTTAACATTAACTGTAATATATCTTCACTCTAATAAAGAGAATGCAAAATAAAACCAGGACATTGCACATCAACTATAATAAAGATCTGGATAAAAACACTCAAGATAATACAATTATCTTGTTCCTCTTTATGATGAAAACTATATAAATTATTATGCTTAGCTTTCAAGAAAATGGAGGCCAACTGGGAGGTGAGAAAGGGACCATAATGTGAGAGAACATTTAATTACATTTTTCCCCTTGATTTTGAATTTCTATCCTCAATAATATTTCCCCTTAGCCCTGTTTTCTTACTCTCATTTTGTTTTTATTATTTTATTATATGCTTTTTGTCGTTAAAATGTGCTTTAAATCTTTAGGGGGTAGTTTACAAATAAATGAATACTAAATAAATAAGATACATTGATAGTTTTATTTTCCTTGATATTAAAAGGATAGTGACTGATGGTAGCCTTCCTCGGGTGAGGGAGTGAGGTGGTCATTTGAGTAGCATTTGTATGAAGAAACGATGTGGTCCTCACATTGTAAGAACAGTAAAGAAAACAGGGTAAAAATAGTCATGAGGTTAACATAGCCACAGCAGCTCTGATATTAGAACTAAATGAGAAAACAATCAACTGAAGAAAATCACTGACTTTTCTTGCAATAATTTGTTTTCTCATTTATTTTCTCTCCAAGCTGTAAGAAGATACCTAATTTCTAGTTATGTCCCACTGAAAGATCTTCAACTCCAAACCCCAAAAGGGAGCAATATTATTTTAACACCTTAAAGTTGTCCTTGTATGAATCTCAGTGACCTCTCCTCTTGACAAGAAAAATCACCTATCTAATTTCAAAGACAGATAAGAATGTAACTTCTACTGTGCTTCATCAGCCACATCTGAGATTAAAAAGTAGGATCCATTTCACTCTCTTTGAAAAAGTGGTGGAAATGGCTGCAAATGACTAAGCAAGTGGCCGAAAAATTGTAGTCAGGTTGACCCAGGGCCTAATGTTCAAGACTTAAAGATGAAAATAGGGGGGAAATTATAAACGACAGACTCAGCAGCCAACTGAAGTCCTGAGTTAAAATTGTGTCTAGTTTCGAGGAAAAGTAATTAATCTGAAATCACTTCTTATTCTTATCTGGCTCCCTGAGTATGATTGAATTAAATAGGAGCTCAGTGGCAAGGTGTTATTAGAACCACTATTTATTTTTCACAAATTCCATTGGCTAAACCTGAGTATGTTATTTTCACAAGTCACTGACACCTGGAATACTTCCACAGAAAACAGTCCCAGGGTCTGAATAATAAATCTCATGAGGAACAAGTGAAGGGATTTTGCAATCTTTCATAGAAAAGAGAAGAGGAAAGTTCTTCTCAGCATTGGAATGTCAACAAAAAGAGAAGCAATCTGTCCAGGGCCATGCTGCTAGTGATGGCAAAACTGGAAGAAAATTATAGAATTATACAAAGAAACATGAAAGTTATCTTTCATTCAAATCAATGAAAGATAACTAAGTGGATGCACTGTGACATGCTGATAGTGAAATGCACATCTCTGGTGACTGAAGCCAAGGATGCAAGAGAATGCTTCCCACCTCCACAGGGTCATTGCAGACTCCAGTGCAACTGGGCTGGAGGCAGTCCTGCCCATGATGTCTATAATAATCTTCCCTTGATTGTCTCAGAGAGTAAATTTATTCATTCATACAAAAAGTCAAAATTTGCTTTTATCAGAAAGACTTCACTATTCACACAGAAATAGAAAGAACCAGAAGAAAATGTTTTTTCTGATTTGAGTTAGTGTTCTTTATTGCTGGGTGTCAATTGACTGCCATTATGTAAGTGAAAATAACTTTCAGTCTCATTCCAGTTGTTTTTAACAAAGAGAATTATGGGCAGCCTCACTTTGGTAGAACTTTCAGCTTATTCAATAAATAAATTGATAAGGAAAAGAACAGCATGACTCTAGTATAGGAGGGAATGTGCTACTTTCTCTGTGCATCCTGACCTTCATCCACACTACAACTGATTATATTTTTATAACATTTTACAGATGACCCTGGCCATCACTAGCAGCACACCCTTGGACAACCTCCTTCTTTTTGTTGACTTCCCAATGTTGAGAAGAACTTTCCATTTTTTTTTTTGCATTATTATACTATACATGAAGTACAGAGAAAAAAAATAGTGTTCCATCTCTCCCTTTAGAGAGGGCTCTATGTGCAAACACAAAATTTCTGCAGAAAATTGTAAGATTCTAAGTAATAGGTAGTACCTTGTCTTCACTCTATCTCTGTTTTCTCATCTCTATACTGAGTGTGGATCATATAATGTTTCAGGTTTTTTCCAGTGCTGAAGGAGTCTCTGTAACTGGTCCTTAATCTTCAGCACCTGCAGCTTAATCACTTACCCTCTCTTGAAAAGGTGGGTTTCCCAAGACATCAGCAGAATCTCATTGCAGCTTACAGGCACGTGATAGATCAAGGGTTCTCCCCGGGTGTGAAGCTTCCTGTGTGTTCACAACAGTAAACATCCCGCCCCAACAGTTGACTTATGTCTGCTTTTTAAACAATTGCAACAGATGGTTGACACTTGAAGAGAATGTATAATTAGCTTTGCAATCTAACACTTCATTCTTACTTGCTCTTTCTCAAAGGAGAGAAGCTGTGCCTTATGCCACTGGGTCTAATCTGTTAGTTTAATCAGAAGGAGTGCTATGTAAGTTCTCAGGAGACATGGGCTGTGGGAGGATTCCTAATCCCAGCCTTTTGAGGACATTAAAAAAAGCTGGGAGAGGGTGTAGAGAGAAATCTCAGTACTTTAAAAAAGCTCATGCTTCATTCTCGTTTGTCTTCCAAAGGAGGAAAGTTGTTATGCCTTTTTCTCTTCTTTCCTCCACCTCATCTCCCTCAGCTGCTGCTTCTCTGGGATCATGATTCCTAACACAGAGGCTGCTCTGAATCCTACATGAAATAACTCCTCCAAATGCCTAGCAGAGAACCTGACACACGGCAGACACTCCACAAGGAACTGATACAGTTCCCTCACTATAGGAAAACTCAAGAGACATTAGTTCCTATTTGTTTCGGCACTGTTCATGTCATTAGAGTCCCTGAATCCATCCACTCAACCCCCCACCTTTCTCAAACCTACTTTCAAGGAGGAGTCTCTGTCTGTGTTTGTCCTTTCTCTTCCATGGCATCTTCTCTGCAAATGTCACTTCACTTTCTTAGCCAAGATATCTCCTATGTTGGCACACATCCCTGGAAGTTAAGAAATTATTTTACCCTCTTTTAATCAACCACTCCTATTTCCTATGAGAACCTATTTCAGATTCCACTACCTTTATTCTTCTCTGAGTCAAAACTCTTAAATCGAATATGCCACTCCCTACAAAGTTTTTATTTATAGAATAGAGCTATTATTACCCTACTTCTTATTTTTATGATCAGTTTATGGGGATTTTTATATGTAACCATCTCCAGCTTGTCAGAGAATTATGCCATTTCAGAGAAAAGAACGATGTAAGAGTGGAAGGCAGAGTTGTCAAAAAATGGAACTTGTCATCTCAGAAGAGAATAACTTCACTCAAAGTATCATAGAGCCAACAGACATAGTGGTGTGTGCCTGTGGTCCTAGATACTCAGGAGACTGAGGCAGGTGGGTAGCTTGAGCCCAGGATTTCAAGACCAGCCTGGACAACACAGCAAGACCCTGTCTCAAAAAAAAAAATCTGTATCCTAAATCCATCATAGACTGTTCATTAGAGAAATACTGAATTTATTGTAAGAAAGATTACATGTCATCAATAATCATGCTAAGATTTGGTAATTCAATGAATTTTATACAACTCAGAGAGCAAATTGTTCATTTCTTTAAGAAATTTAAAGTCTAGGGAAATGCGAACAAAGTACAATCTAAAATAATTTACAAAACTCAAAGAAAAGAAATTAGAGAAAATATATAGAAAGTAATTGGAATGGTTTTAAGAATTGAATTGCCATAGAAAAGAAATGTATTTATATTGAGCTTTATGCTAAGTAATTCATATACTTTACATACAAGCAATATGGTAACATATGTAATGTTTTTAGCACAGAGAATGTATATAGTGAATTCTTAGTAGAGGCTGACTTTTATTATCTACTTCAATTTCAGAAACATTTCTGTTTTGCAGATGAAGAAAATTGGGCTTGAATATTTGGGTAGTCAGGCAAACTTCACAAAAAGACAATGTGACAAAATCAGGGTTTCAAATGAATCTGCCAGATGTTAAATCCCATCCCTTTTTCCTGCTATGTTACATGACTTGCTATTGAAACTAGGAGGGCTTTTCCTTAAGAGAATGCCTCATTGCTTATTCATGACCTATCTGGGAAGAGAGAAACACAATTTCATCACAGGTACAGGACACTTGAGTTCTGCTTCAAGTGATTCTTAAGCCCATTGTAAGATGTTTAGTGTTCATCAGATTCATTCACTCATTTAACAAATATTTAATAGGCATACCACTCTGTGTCAAGAGCTATTCTAGGCACAAAGGGTACTATGGAGAAGAAAGTAGACATTCATCTAAAACACAAATATATGAAGTGAGCTTAAATAGCTATTTCTGCTCAAAACCTTTGACTCAGAATAACAGCTCTATTTCTGGTCAAATAATTGTACTTATTTTTCTTGAGCATAAACTCTGTATCAGACTTCATAGGTATTGTCATACCATGATAAAATCTTTGGCTTCACTTATTAAATATATACATAATCATAGCAGAAAATTGTAGCATATATAACGTAAAGACACAATTACCCATAATTGCAGCATCTTAAGATAAAAAGGTCTTTAATATGTTTTGAAGGTTTTCCAAATTAATTAAACACTCCCACACACATATTTAAATTTATCAGTAATTCTACATACATATTGTTTTATGATTTATTTTTAGGTATAATTTAATACGCATATAGTACAAGACAAGAACATTTGCAGTACCTCAAAAGGCTTCCTTTTGCCCTTTCCAGTCAAAACCCTTTCCAGAGATAAACCACTAAACTGATATCTATCACTATATATAAATTTTGCTTGTTCTTGAACTTCATAAAATTGAATTATATAGTATGGATTCATTCTTGACTGACTTCTTCTATATAACATTTTGTTACATCTTTCTTTTAATCTAGCATTACATAATAAATGGTTTCTTCATCAAATTTCATTCAACAGAGATTTATGTGTTACTAATCGGATGACAGGCACCAGCTTAGAGACTGTTTGTGGAGGGATATTCACTATCCCCATTATGATTAAATAATATAGTGAGAGTCCAGCAGATAAAATAAAAAGAACATTTTAAAAAGCTGATATCATGTCATTATAAAGACAAAATAAATCATTGGTTTAAAGTGTTTGATTTCATAAAGCCATGTTAATGTTGGTGGTGGTTGCAATTATTATTATTTTATTATATTTAGAGAGAAAGACAACTGTGATATAACTATGAAAATGCTTAAACAACCAAACTGTTAGTAGAATACACAAGTCAAATCGATGTCAAGTCTGTGTTAAAACTTCATTCATAGGTGAAAAGCCCTGGTATGTTTAATCTCATCACTCCAGACATTCAGTTCAATTGACCATTTGTGTAAGAATTTCCTATGTTTTTAAAATCATGTATTGTTTATGTGGTCACACCTATAAGATTTTATCAGATTCATCGGGTTTTTTTTTTTTTCTTTTGGAAAAGTGTGGCTGATTAGAAATGACTGCAACAGCTATGTTGTAAAATTTGGTTATGACTTCAGGTTTATTGAAATGTTTTGTAAGAAATCAGCTGTCAAACTTGAAAAGAGACCCATAGATAATTTAAAAGTGTGATTTTGTTTTCTATTTGTCTTGTAAGTCCCAAGAATACAAGTGAGAAGAAGCTTATAAGTTATTATGATAAACCTGTTCCATTTATTTAGTTCACTAACTGCACTTGGACAGACAACCTCTTCTACCTGAAAAGTGCTAGGTAGTTTGAACATTCTCATTTTCACTGGGGAAGTGATATGGTTTTGATCTCAAAGTTAATCAATAACTAAACATATATATATATGTATGTTTGAATAGTTTTTCTGGCCTTACTTATTTTTGCTTTCCCCTCCAAAATGAGCCTATTCTAGTAGTGAAAATAACTCTTCACTGAAATCAATGGAGATCAACACCATTTAATTATTTCCGAGGGGACATTTGCCACCTTTTTTGTTTCTGCTGCTCCAAACCCAGAAATAAAAATACCCAGTAGTCTTTCCTCCTACTTTTTTTGGTAACTAAAACATGGTCACATGACCTGGCTTCTCTGTGGCCAATCAATGTTTTTGCTCAGGTCTTGTAATCTACTGTAATGAGAAAGTTGTAGACACTTCACCATTTATTTTGAAGTGGAGGCAGCAGTATCCCTTTCTTAAGATGAAAGGCAGAGCTAGAAGCCAGGATGAGACCTTTATTTGCTCTTGGCCAGCCTCCTCCGGTTCACTCGCCTCCCAGTGCATTTGCTGATATCCTTCTATTGAACTTCTTTCTTTCTAACTGATGGTTTCTCATTGTTTGCAAACAAAAACTTAATACAAATATTTCAGCATTAAAAGAAGAGGCAAAATAGCAGTATATGCTGCCAAATCTTTCTATTCGGAAGGATATACATTTCAGCGTTTTGCTAGAACAAAAATGATTAAGACACAGTTCTTGTCCTTGACTTCTAGAATTTTTTTTGACCCAATTATTGTTTTACACACACACATACACATACACACACACACACACACACACACACACTGGCTGATAATTTAGTCATTATTTTTTTATGTTAACACAGTATTGGCCAAATTTCTTTTATTTTTATTTATTTATCTTTTTTAGAACTCATTTGAAGTCATTTAGCCAAGCCTAAAACCTACCCGGAGCATGTTCTTTCTTTTTTTAAAAAAATTTATTTATTTATTTTACTTTTGGTGCATACTCTATCTGGCATTTCTCCCCATGTTATCCCTCCCCACCCCTTCCCTCTCTCCCCTACCTCCCCCCCAACTGCCCGCCGTGTGCAATGCTCCTCTCCCTGAGTCCACATGTTCTTACTGTTCAACACCCACCTATGAGTGAGAACATGCAGTGTTTGGCTTTCTGTTCTAATGTGCATGATACAATGTGAAATGACATGTTAAAAAAACATGACAATGATTGCTCTTCATTTAAAAAATGAACGAATAATATTTTATAAAAGTATTACATGATATAAATTTATTCTCAGTTATGCAGTTCAATATGACAGAATGTAAATATCTTGTAAAGATCCAAGTATATGACAACTTGACTGTAGACTCTAGCTACCTAAATTTTGATATTATAATCAAAACATGATTCACATCATCAACAGTTATAAACATAAAACTTTTCTGTAAATTTTTCTTTCATAATAAAAACAAGCAGTGATTCTAGACCAATACTGTGCTAAAAATAAATGCTTATTTAAATTTAGTCAGGGTGTATATATATGTATATATGTGTGTGTGTGTGTGTGTGTGTGTATGCAAAACTCACACCTTTTGATCAAATAAAAAACATAATTGAATATTTGAACAAAAATGACTTGATGTGGACAAATGCAGTTCCTCTAGGAACTAACAATAATGCAATTTCACATTTATGAGACCACACTTTGTTATGATAAGCCATAAGTGTGCCATGGGAAGAAATTCCCTACAGCACCTGTCAAGTGGGTGCTTCTGCCCAGGACTAAAATAGTCAATGAGTGATACTAAGATACAGAGACTGCCAAATCCATAGTAAAGGTTAGAAGCATGTGTTATGACATGACACAAAACAGATTCCTTGAGGCCCAGCTCTGCCCACTTTGATACGTCACACACATCTGTCTGGTATTGCAATTACAGTCTTGAGTAGGTTATCCTATAACCCCTCTGACCTCAGTTTTTTCATTAGTAACATGGAAATACAATTACTATTTCAAATTGATATGCTATTTGTGAAGATTAAATGAGGTATCTGACATAGAGTGTGTAACCCAGTGTTTATCACATAGGAGATGCTTTGCAACTGCTGCATGTTATTAATATTAGTGTCACTCATTTTTTTGTTGTTATGCATTCTTTTGTCAGTTACTAATCTTATTTTTTCTTACTCTGTAATTTATTATTACAAGAAAATAGTGAGATTTTAGAGAAGCTGAAAGATAGTGAATATCTAAAATAGATATGGCCCATAATTTTATTTAAATAAATGGTGTTACAACTAATTGCAGGTGTTCAAATTTGTCATAACCCAATGGTCATCACTAAATGTTCCTATATACGCAAGGGAGATCCATGAAATAAACTAGGGTTTTCAATAGCTAATCTAGATTAATGAATGTGTTGACAATGATTGTTTCTACCAGATGGCATCAGTTCTAACTGAAAACTAAATAAACAGTAGCAATTGGGAATCAACATTTTGTTTCAGAAATGATGATATTCCACAAAAATTTTCTCTTGGGTAGCATAGCCTCCAGGAATGAGTTAAAATGCAGTATTTTTCAAGAGGAACTGCTGACAAGAAAATAGATATTTACATAGAAACAGGTCAAACTTCAATTCTTTTTTTTTTTAAGTAAAATTATACGCAAAAAGCAAATTGAAGTTTTGGACAAGTTGGAAAGAGATGCATTGATCACGTTGGATGTCGGCATTGTATCTCCAACCCCTTCTAAATTCCAGTGATCAAGTGGGGTTTGTTGTCTCCTTAAGCATTTCTGGAAGGACTTTAAAATAAATAGAATGTGATGGTCCCAGCAAGGAGGTAAAAGGCACTTGGTAGATAATTAACCCTAAAAGGCAAAAATCAGTTAGACGAAAAGATGTTAGAAGCATCATCCCTTTTTGTTTGGATGAATATTTTTCTTTTAGTTCACCTAAACACTTCATTTTTTTATATAAAGCTGAAAATATTTTTGATTGGAGCCCAAACTCCAAATATTAAACCCATGTATGAGACGTTACAACTCCTTCATTCTTATAGAATAGCTGAATATACATATACACACATCAAGGGATATTTTCAGTGATAAAGGTGGACTAAGAAATAAATGATAGAGATTTAAAAAGGTTTCTCTAAGCCTAAAATTCTTTTCCTTGCTCTTATAAATGAAGAAACTGATAATAAAAGAGGTTAAATAAACAAGTCTCCCAAGATCTGGCTGTTAGTAAATGTCAGTGAGAGGATTTGAATTGATTTTGGCCTGATTTAAGAAGTGTGACTCATTATTCTATATACCCATCAATATGTACAGACATATAACTGTTTAAATATTCTCCAAAAAATATGACATTAAGACAATATTAATTCAGTTGAGAGAATCTCAAGATGTAATATCTACTTAATTATAATTTTAAAATTTATCTTTTTATGTTTTAAGCTACATATAGGTAGTTTCTTAATATGTTCCCCTATGCATTAAGAATCCAGGCTTATTTCAAATTCAGTTCTTCTTAATCTATCCTATAACCTGGGAGAAATGAATTGCTAGTGAATTTTAAATTAGTTATTCAATACTAGTTAAATGAATCCCTCATTTTTTAAGATTGACTAATAATCAGAATTGCAGATGATCTGTATTCTGTTATTAATATGAGGGACCTAATCACACATTACAGAAAAAGGTAAATCAATGAGTCTCCTTGGGAAATCAGAAAGAAATTGAGCTTGTCCATTGCTGTCAGCCTGACCTTCACAATACTGTAAGGCCGGTTGCCTTGCTGGGAGCTCGGACATACACACCCCGCCCGCCTTTTTTCCCTTCTACAAGCCCTGAGCAAGCTCAGACATGCTCAGGCATGTTCCCTTCTCCCTTGCTCGCACAGCCTGGTTTTCTCTTAAAGAGCCCAGTATGCAAACAAGGTGCTGCAACCATAGCTTCTTAATAACCAATAGCAGCTTACCCCTAACAACCAATAGCAGCTAAGCCTTAACAACCAATAGCAGCCGAGTTTTAACAACCAATGGCAGTCGAGTCTTAACAACCAATAGCAGGCAAGTAATTCCAACCAACAACAAGCCAAGTCCTAAGTCAAGGCTTGTAACTTACCCAATAGCAGTCTTGCTCTCCCTCTACCAATCGAGCTGTTTCACTCCCTATAAAACCC
>CAUYQU010085334.1:0-27955 GCA_963574635.1 Cheracebus regulus
AGGAGGAAGGAAGGAAGGAGGGAAGGAAGGAAGGAGGAAGAAAGGAAGGAAGGAGGAAGGAAGGAGGGAATGAAGGAAGGAGGAAGGAAGGAAGGAAGGAGGGAAGGAAGGAGGGAAGGAAGGAAGGAGGAAGAAAGGAAGGAAGGAGGAAGGAAGGAGGGAATGAAGGAAGGAGGAAGGAAGGAAGGAGGGAAGGAAGGAAGGAGGAAGAAAGGAAGGAAGGAGGAAGGAAGGAGGGAATGAAGGAAGGAGGAAGGAAGGAAGGAGGAAGGAAGGAGGGAAGGAAAGAGTAAGGAAGGAAGGAGGAAGAAAGGAAGGAAGAAAGGAGGAAACAGTAAGGAAGGAGGAAAGGAAGGAAGGAAGGAGGGAAGGAAGGAAGGAGTAAGAAACGAAGGAAAGAAGGAGGGGAGGAAGGAAAGAAAGAAGGAAAGAAAGAAAGAAAAGAAAAAGAAAAGAGAGAAAAGAGAAACGGCAGCTGGCTGAGCTTTCCAAGAGGAAGAACTCAGACCTCGTCCACCTGCCGTTTACTCCTTCGAGATGAAGACTCTGAAGCAACCATCATTTGGAAAGTCCTGGGGTTCTTTTGTGGGAGGACGTGTGAGAGACGTAAGGTCCCTCAAAGCAAGGAGGAAACAAAGCAAGTCCTTCCACGTCGGACTCTCCCGGCTCCCGGCTGTGAGTGGAGCCTTTACCTGCACTGTGACCTGGGATGAGCTCCTGTGACACACGTTTCAGTTCTGTGAGATTTTAGACAGAGTGACAGGTACACACAGCAACGGGGCAGACGCCTGTAGACTCAGCACCCAGCCGCAGTGGAATATTCAAGTCTCAATTTCTTTTTTCTTTTTCTGAGACGGAGTCTGCCTCGGCTCATTATTGTATTTTTAGTAGAGATGTGGTTTCACCACGTGGGCCAGGCTGATCTCGAACTCGTGACCTCAGCTGATCCACCCGCCTTGGCCTCCCAAATAGCTGGGATGACAGGCACCCACCACCACGCCCAGCTAATTGTTGTATTTTTAGTAGAGACGGGGTTTCACCATGTGGGCCAGGCTGATCTCGAACTCCTGACCTCAGCTGATCCACCTGCCTTGGCCTCCCAAGTACTGGGATGACAGGTATGAGCCCCCGCGCCCGGCCAGGCTCACCCTCCTTTGAGAATCAGAAACACAGCTGAGGTTCTCCCTGAAAATATGGACTATCTGGTTCTTTGCACGCTCAGCTGGTTTTTACGTTTTTAGTAGAGACGCAGTTTCACCGTATTGGCCAGGCTGGTCTCGAACTCCCGACCTCACATGATCTGCCCACCTCGGCCTCCCAAAGTGCTAGTATCCTGTAGACATGGTCTTTTAAGACTAGCTTCTTTCTCCTCCATGTGGCTTTTGTAAGGCACACAAAGACATCCTGAATGTGACTTATTGATACGTGAGTCTTGAAAATAGAAGAACAGAGGTAGACGAAAACACTCTAATGAAGAGAGTTCGCTCTGGGGGGATGAGGGTCTGTAGTGACCAGGAGGTTCTCAGGGAGAACCTCAGCTGCGTTTCTGACTCTTAAAGGACGGTGACCCTGGCTGGGCACGGTGGCTCGACCCTGTCATCACAGCACTTTGGGAGGCCGAGGTGGGCGGATCACGTGAGGTCAGGAGTTCAAGACCAGCCTGGCCGACGTGGTGAAATCCCATCTCTACCAAAAAAAAAAAAAAAAAAAAAAATCCATTTAAGATACCTTGTGTCCAGCTGCAAATGCAAATGAATTCTGCATACTGATCTGATTCTCTATGTTAATTCTACACATTTTTGTTAAGAATCCACACCCCTGCCAAGAATTTTAATTGTCCTGGAAATTATACATGGCAACTTCAGGTCATAAAAATCTTCGTAAAATTAAAACCTAGATCCCTCTTCAGGAAAAGGAAACAGAAATCTCACTCGGCTCTCAAGCATGGGTATTATTGAAAAACCAAACCACATATTTCTATATAATATTCTAAATAAGAACCATCTGCCCGTAATAAAGCTAACATAAGACAGAGCTCAGATGAAGCAATATTCGTTTATTAAAAAAAAAAATGTTTGCAAGAAAACTTTGCATGTCTAAACAGTTCCCAAAATAGTCGCTTTATAATAGTTAATATGTTTTGTATTATAGCACATTGCAGAAAGTTGCAGGCATTAAAATTCAGCCCATTAATTTTCTCTCCCTGAAAGCCTTCTGGCCAATTATAGACAGGCTCAGAAGGCTGACACGCGTGTAAATTCACTTACTCTCCCGAAGTGGGGATTTCTGCTTTGTCTGATACACCATGTGGCATTGATACTATCGATCTCATTTTATTAGATATATTAAAACTCCAGAACTACTTTGGAAAATATAATAGTTCTGCAAGTTTCAGAAACTTAAGAACCTGGGAAAAAAAAAAAAAGACTAAGCCACCCTCGAACACTTGGCAAAATTTAATTCTCGGTTATGAATAAAATTGTGTTTAGTTTTCCCCAGAAAACCTCACAGAAACATCGGTCCGTGTCCAGTAACGAGTGATAAATACCACCATAAAAATTGTTCCTAGAAGCAGAAATAAAAGGGAGAGTATTGTCTTTGGGGTAAAATTTCTTCTGGAAAAAAAAAATAATAATAATTCTCTGGGGAGTGTTTGAAATATCTCCAAAGAGTGGATTGATCCCGTGATGTAAAGTTACTTTGGCATTAAGAAAGAGGAAAATGGGACCAGGAAAGGCTTTTAAATGATTATAATTATATCGGTCCATCACAGATTAACAGGAAATTGTAAACCCTCCCAACATAGGGGTGGGGGGTCGGGGGCAGCTAAAATCAATTCCTGATTTTCTTCTTTTTCTCTCCCATTCAAACTTCAATGAACAATGTCTCGGGGCATTCGAAGGTTCAATTTGGGTTCATTTGGTCTTTCATTTGTGGCTCAGGGCTTGTGTTTGTATGAGCAGGTTTACGAACCCACAGAGCTCGTATAAGATTAACCTTAATTGCACAGTGTTTGGGATAACCATTTAAACAGCAACCCCTTCCATAAGTTTAATGTTTGCAAATGTGCCCACCGTGGGGGCTGTGGGTTGTGTCCAGGTACTGACCCCTCCTTGGCATCCTCAAGCAAAAGGGTTCAGGTCACAACAGCAGCTTTTGCAGGGAGCACTTGGCATCTGAAGACGGCTGGACCACCGTGCTCTGGTGACCTTCGGGGACTGGGGGGAGAGATTCCGCTTCACACACTTGTTATCTGCCTCTAGAGACACCTGCCCTGGGGCCATTTGCTCCCTGCCCTTCCCAAGATGCTCAAATACCCATCCAGGTGCACTCAGCTCTGAGACTGTGATGAACAGTTCTGTTTAATGCGGCAAACATGCTGTCATTCATTCATCCATTAATGCACTGAACAATCAGTCCATCGATCCATCCGTCTACTCATCTGTTTATAAATGGATCCACCCATCCATCTATTTATTTGTTCAGCCAGCTATTCACCCTTACACCTACCCAAACATCGAGAGAGTCACCCACCCATCCATCCACCCATCTATCTGCCATTCCACCCATCTGCCCATCTATCTGCCATTCCATCCACCCATCCATCCAACCATCCAATCATCTACCCATCCATGCATCTATCTTTCAATCTTCTCATCCATCTATCCACTCATCCAGCCAGCCACCTACCCATCCATCCATCCATGCATCCATCCATCCATCCATCAACCCATGCATCCATCCATCTGTCCATCCATCCACCCATCTATCTGCCATTACACCCATCCACCCATCTGTCTGCCATTCCATCCACCCATCCATCCAACCATCCATGGATGCATCTATCTTTCAATCTTCTCATCCATCCATCCACTCATCCAGCCAGCCACCTGCCCATCTGTCCATCCATCCATCAATGCATCCATGCATCCATCTATCCATCCATCCATCCATCCATCCATCCATCCGTCAACGCATCCATGCATCCATCCATTCATCCATCAACTCATGCATCCATCCATCCACCCTTCCTTCACTCACTAAGAGATGGAACAAAACATCCCTGTCTGCCCAAGAAGAGCTCACTGTCCCCTGGGGAAGCTAATTATCATGGAGGTGCGTGGGCAACATGAATAAAAAGCTAACAAGGTCATTGGACCCAGAGGAGCAACCCAGCAGCCCTGTGGGAGACGGAGAATCATTCAGCCATAACCCAGCTTGAGCAACTCAGAGAGGAAAATCAAGCTCATCATGGTGATATTGTGCCCTTGCCCAGGGGACCCTCTAGACCCTGTTTCATGGACGACATGGGTCCCAGGTTGTAGAGAAATGACTTCTAAGGTGGCTTCTGCAAGATAATGACTTGTCAGCAGGTAACTTCCAGTGGGTGTCCCTTGCAATATCTCCATCAGGGAGGTACTGTTTAGAAGAGCACACGATGAATTTAAAAT
This sequence comes from Cheracebus regulus, assembly GCA_963574635.1. NCBI lineage: Eukaryota > Metazoa > Chordata > Mammalia > Primates > Pitheciidae > Cheracebus > Cheracebus regulus. The sequence goes on from CAUYQU010085334.1 coordinate 4,452, forward strand.
ACACCTAAGGAAAACCCACAAGCAACCAGCAAACAGTCGTCTCCTTGATTTCAAAGCAGGTGAGGTCTCCGTGAGCCACAGTGAGGATGCTATGCCTTTACATTCAGGTGTGGGCAGCACATGAAGATGGTGACCGCTCCTGGCTTCATCCAGCCAAGACTCCACAGTGGCCACTCTGTGGACTGGGTAAAGAGAACCTAGTTTCTCCCTGGGGTTTTCCCAAGAGAGTTACAGTAACATCAGTTACACAGTCAACGCCGAGTGAGGAGTCGTGTCCTCAGCCCTGGGTGGGAACTCTGAGGAAGAACGCCCTGAGGGCAAAACATTAACCAAACATTGTGCGTGTCTTCACGTCTCTCTGAAGCATTGCTTTGTCCAGGAAAGTCTTCTGCCTTTCTCTTCTGGGAGGCTTTAATCCTGTGGGTCTTTCTTTGCACATACAGTGCTGAGCTTAGCTGCAGCTCCTTTCTGGGAATCTCCACATGGTGGCCCTTGGAAAGACCAAATTCCTGGCAGCTGGTGTCATTTTATGTTGGCTCACAGAGTCTTCCTCCCCAAGGGACCTGTCACCCCTCCCCTGACAGCTCAGGCCTGCTGACCAGCTCCCAGAGCCCCCTCCGACCGAATTCATTTATCTCCCTTCCATCATTTTTCTCTCCAAGCCACGCTGGATTTTAACGTACTTTTGAAGGACTTTGTGATCTCTGCTGCTTTTACACCATCTGTCAAGAGTATCAAACTGTGTTCCACTCTTTGAGTTGTTAATAAAACTACGGCACAATACTGGATGGGTATCAGAGGTCTGCAGACCTTTCTCTTGACTTCCCAACCTGACACCAAATCATTAACGATTACTCCCCTATTCTTGAGTTTTTAGACAGTTGCTGTATAATGATCCTTGTTTCCCTCCCTTTCTGTGGTTTCTTGATGAGATGGTTTTATGGGGCTCTGTCAGGTCCTAACGGAATTCAGCCGGAATGGTTTCACGGTTTCCTTTCTGGCGCTGGCTTCGTTGATATGCTCATCATGAAATAAATTCATTTCTTTGACAGGATTCAGGTGAAAATTCCAAACATATGGCTTATTATTTAATAATGGTTTAACCGAAGGCTCTATTAGGTAACCCAAATGCAGTCAGAGTTAGACGCGCACTTAAATCTCCTATTTTGAAATGAAACGGTGCTAATTATTGGAGTGAGACAATAAGCCAGACCTGTCAGCCTCGAAGTTTAAAAATAATAGCCAGGCAGAGCCGATCGGTGGTTGTGTCTAATGGATATTTATTCCATGACGGCCTGTTTCCATGCATTTTCCATTGTGTTTTTGAGGCATTTTACTTCTGGGAGGGGGTGATGGAAGACAGCCTGTTTCTACCGAAGGCTGCATGTTTGAGTACATACGAAACAAAACTAGCAGAATTGTTTGCATTTGCAGTATTGTGCAGAGCTTTGGGAAGGCTTCGAAAACATCAGGTGGACCCAGGTTGCGTTCTGAGGTATTTCTACAATTTTACAGGATGGAATGAAAGAGCAGCAGTGGCCTGAAGACGCCCTTCCATGTATAAAAGATGCCCTCACAGGGATATATATAAAAGAGGCCCTGCCATGTATAAAAGATTCCATGTTTTCAACTATCCCAGTGTTCTTAGAAGCCACCGTATGGTACAGAGCACTGTCACATTTGTGGTCAGCCACAGGTCCATCCGAGCTCATAGAATTTTCTCTGGAAGAGCCCTCATGAGCACATCTTTCCCACCCCAGTGCACCTGAAACGAGGTCACTTTGCTCCCAGGGTCCACATTGGTGTGACGGAAAGGGGGTCAGTTAAAATCACGAAATGTCCAGGCTTCTGCTTTTAGTCTAAGAACATAGCTCTCCATTTCCAAAGAAACCACACGACAAACATACAAACCAGAACCAGGGCTAAACCCAAGGTTGGAATCTCCGTAGGTCTCGGCAGACAGACAGGGCTATCTCGGCAAGCTTCAGCACTTTTCCTTTTAGGCTTCGTTATTAGAGCGGTTTGTGCTCCCATGAGAATCTAATGAGACAGCGAAAGATCATCAGGCATTGGATTTTCATAAGAAGCATGAACGCAAATCCCCCGCATGAACAGTTCCCCGTAGTGCTCCTGTGGGAATCTGATGCTTCTGCTGATCTGCGAGAAGGTGGAGCTCGGGGTGAATGTGAGCAGCAGGGAGCAGCTGTAAAGACAGTGAACCTTCCCTTGCTTGCCCGTCACTCACCTCCTCTTGTGGAGTCCAGTTTCTAACAGGATTAGTGACCTCTAGTTTAAGCCCCCCAGTATGTTCTGTGGAACTTTGTTATAACTGTCTCAGGAACAGATACATCTAATAATGTTGTACATCTATTAATGTGCTTATCTGGCTACGGGTCACAGAAATATTATCCATGTCAAAGAAACAGTGTGATAGAGATAAAAGGACTGAACATTTTCCTCCAGAAACTGCCACCTTCCAAATAACATTTGCCCAGGGAGAACCTCGCTAGGAAAACAACGGGCCCATTATCTGATTGATTTTCGGGTACATGTCTGAGGAACGGTATCCCATAAGGTTCATGTCAGGGGCCACATGTCACTGAGGTACCAAGAGAAGTAGAACTTGACCTGGGGAAGCCTCAGAGGCCATCTGTTCCTGCCCAGCCCAGCGCGGTGGCTGCCAGAGTGATCCTGGTTGTTAACATTGGGGGCAGCCATGTGGGATGCTTTGGGTGCATTAATTGTCCTCATTGTTCAGCATTGGATGCACAATGTGCATATGGCATCAGGCAAATGCTCACCGTCCACTCCACTTGTCAGAGGTGAGGTTCCATGCACCTCTTTACCTGGGATCCCTCTGGTGCAATCTCTACCTTCAACCAGGTTGGTGTTTTGTTTTTTTTCTTTTTTGAGACAGAGACTTGCTCTGTCACCAGGCTGGAGTGCAGTGGTCGGATCTCGGCTCAGTGTAACCTCCGCCTCCCAGGCTCAAGCGATTCTGTGCCTCAGCCTCCCTAGTATCTGGGACTACAGGAGCACACCAATCAATGCACCTGGCTGATTTTTGGTAGTTTTAGTAGAGACAAGGTCTCACCATGTTGGCCAGGCTGGTCTCATGACCTCGCGATCCACCCACCTTGGCCTCCCAAACTGCTGGGATTACAGGCGTGAGTCACCGTGCCTGGTCTCATTTTCTTAGCATTTATTTTGGAACCCTACATTGTCTGGGGCCACCCTCCTGAGGCTGAAAAAGCTGTGTTCTCCCTCCTGGAGGAACAAGGTGAGCTCCACAACTTTTCAATTCAGCTTCTCTTTTGAGACGTTGCCAGCAGAGAAACTTGGGTATTTCCGGTGGCGCCCTTTGATCTCTGTAGGTTTCTCTCATTTGGAAGAGAAACACCCCAAGTGCCAGAACAACGCCCACCTCTCTCTGACTGCAGGGACGTTAGCCTTCAGACAAAGGTTGTCTGTGTATCGGGAAAGTGCGGTGGAAAGAAAACCCATGTATGCATTACTGCCTCTCTGTGAGAATAAAAGGATCTCAGTGTAAATAGGGGGTGACTTCTGCACATCCCGATACGGCCTCCACTCTCTATTTCCTGAGAGGTGACTGTTGTCTTTGTAATCCCAGGAGCACCACCTGAATTTTCTTCCTGACTGAGCACTCTTTCCCGTCATGGAGAACTCTGAAATCATCACAGTCTTCCCGAGAGTCCTAATGCCTTGTTATTCACCAGAGAAGCTTTGCAATCCACCTGCTTGGTTGCAGAGACATGTGTGGTGGCCATGGGAAGACGCCTGGAGAATCTCAACGCATAGACATTCTGGTATGTGCCACATCCATCCTCTGCTCCCGTGCTGATGTTTTGGGATGTGTCTTGTAATGAGGGTGATTCCAATGGTGTAGACAGACGTGTGTTTCTAGGAGCTGCCTGCGACCCTCTGTGTTTCTTTATTTAGCAAGCAGAACTATTACATCCAAACCGCTTCATTTCCACAACCAGAGACATTCCTGTATTTTACCTGCCATGCAGTTCCAGGGAGTGAGCTGTGTTTATTTGCATGGAATGTGCTGGAGCTTTCGGAAGTGCCCTCAAGGACAATGCCCTGAGTGTCCTCTGTCCATCTGGCTTACTTTTTCCCCTAACATGGGTGACATACATCGTTCTTTTGTCTCCAGCTCCGAACGCCAGGCAGTTTTTGCAAAGAAGGCTCCCCGTCCTCTCTGTCTTTTTCTTTTTCCACTTTGACTTTTAATGATATGGAATCAACAGCACGGTTTTCGAACATGCCTTTTTAATGGAGGGAAAGTCCCTGGCCATCAGGCTCCAGCGCCCATCCAGGCAATCTCCCCTTTCCTCTATAAACTCGGCTGCAAATAAATTGTATTCAGACCTGTGCCTGGTCCTTTTTTTTTTTTTTTCTTCCTCCCTGCCTCAAGAATACACACAGTGAAAATGAAGGCATATGAAAATGAGCTCTTGTATATGAAATATTTTCTGCCCGCTTATGCGATGACTCTCCATTCCACAGACCGTGGCCCAGCCTGCCAGCCACATAAATAAGTGACCTACGCAGGCTCATCAATTCTTACATGATTTTCCTCTGCTACACATGCAGATAGACGAGAGATCAACAATTTGAATGAAACCTTTCCTTATAATCCTACCAATTTTTTTTTCCACGACAGGCAAATAAAATGATTGTGGAACATTCATTTCTCTCCAAAAAAAAAAAAAGCAATTCAGTTCAAAATAAAATGCAGGCATGGCTTAGCAAAAGCAGGTTTTTATCATGCTTTGACGATGTGGAAAATGAGATGAATCTAATAAAAAGGATTCCAGAGACGACATGCTTCTAAGACTGTCTACCAAAAAAGAAGGAATTTGCCCATGCAAAGTTTTACGTTGGTGACATGCATTTTTTTTTGGTTGTGCTTTGAGTATTATTTCACTGAATGTGAGTGCAAAATAATTGGACTTCAGCCTTAATAACCTTTAACACGCTCTCTAAATACTGGGATTTCCTAGGATGTTTTATTTTTAGTTTTGTTGCTTAAGTGAAGGCCGCTCTCTGCTCTGACACACAGTCTGGACTTGATTAGTCAGAAATAGCCTGGAAACATTTGGGATGGAAATTAAAATAGCGACTGTCAGTTCCTCCTCTTCTGTTCTTCGCTATTGTCTATCACATTCATTTGTAGATTTTTCTCCCAAAATAAATGGGAAGCGTCACCGTCAATAAAAATTGTACGGAAGACGAGGATCCTGACATGAAAATAATTTACCATTTTTCTAATTTTGCAAGCTAAGGAGAGAGGATGGCAGTATCTGGCTGCTTCAGAAGTTTGTCTCTTGCAGGGAGGAAGAAACAGGGAATTTGGTAAAGCCACGGTTCACACTCTTATGTCCAGTCTGTGCCCCAGTGAGGAAAGGTGACTTCCAGAAACAACAGCACAAGTTTTACAGATGGAACAAAACAAATCATATTTCTTTCCCGTGTGTGTGTGTGTGTGTGTGTGTGTGTGTGTGTGTGTGTGTGTGTGTGTGTGTATGGACACAGAGTCTCACTCCGCCTCCCAGGTCCCAGATCAAGTGATTCTTCTGCTTCGGCCTCCAGAGTAGCTGGAACTACAGGCACGTGCCACCACGCCCGGCTAATTTTTCTATTTTTAGTAGAGATGACGTTTCACCATGTTGGCCAGGCTGGTCTCGAACTCCTGACCTCAAGATATCCGCCCGCCAGGGCCTCTCAAAGTGCTGAAATGACAGGCGTGAGCCGCCACGCCGAGCCCAACAAATGCTATTTCTATGGCAGTGGCCACGTCTCTTAATTTTACTCAGCAATGAACATTGGGTAGAATTAAAAGATCATCTCAAGATAAACGCACAGCTGACTTTTTTTTTTCATATAGAGATATGCACCTGCCTAAGGCTTGAACTTGCAAATGGGGCAAATTCTGGCTTGAATTTATGACTCTACATCCTCCTCCCTAGGACTTTTCAGAGTCTACCTGTGCTGTACTCAGCCCCGGCGTCTGCGCTATTCTACAGAGGAGGGACATTTTCCCTAGTAAATCAATCTCCAGACACCTCTCACCAAAGAATGTGTCCTGAACTCTCTCAACTTGATGATCCTGCAGGAATTTTTATAATGGATGCACCTTGACTTTGCACGGCTAAGTCAAGGCTTTAAAATGGCATTAAAAAAAAATACAGTCTTGCTCTTTTGCCTTGCTGATGGATAGATACTTGAGCTGTGTGCACCTGTGTGCATGTACTATATTCATTCCTGAGAGCTGGGCTCAGCTGCATGGGGCAGAATGGCAGGTCTTTCGCAGAACAGTGGGTGTGCCGTGGCACGATCGTGGCTCACTGCAAGTCCTCGTCCCGGGTTCAAGTGATTCTCCTGCCCCAGGCTCCTGAGTAGCTGGGATTACAGATACCACCAACACACCTGGCCAATTTTTCTATTTTTAGTGAAGATAGGGTTTTGTCGTGTTGGCCAGGCTGGTCTCGAACTCTCGACCTCCGGTGATCCGCCCGTCTTGGCCTCCCAAAGTGTTTGGATGACAGCAGTCAGCCACAGCTCCTGGTCATAGGAATGCCATCTGTAACCAGTTACACACTACCTGCATAAATGTCTTCTTTTGAAAAGTGTCTGTTCATATCCTTTGCCCACTTTTTCAATGGGGTTGTTGTTTTCTTTCTTGTAAATTTCTTTAAGTTCTCCGTAGGTTTTGGATATCAGCCCTTTGTCAGATGGGTAGAATGCAAAACCTTTTTCCCATTCTGTTGGTTGCCGGTTCAGTCTAATGATAGTTTCTTCTGCTGGTGCAGAAGTTCTGGAGTTTAATTAGGTCCGCTTTGTCTATTTTGGCTTTTGTTGCCATTGCTATTAGGGTTTTAGTCACGAGGTCCTTGCATATGTCTCAGACTGACGCGAGAACAGAAAACCAAACACCGCAAGTTCTCACTCATAAGTGGGGGGTTGAACAGTGAGAACACACGGATACAGGGAGGGGAACATCACACAGGGGCCTGTTGTTGGGTGGGGGCTAGGGGAGGGATAACATTAAAAGAAATTCCTAATGTAGATGATGTGTTGATGTGTGCAATCATTATGGCACGTGTATACGTAAGAAACCTGCATGTTCTCCACCTGTACCCCACAGCCTAAGATGCAATTAAAAAATTAAAATAATAATAATAATAAAGGATTCGTCTCTACTAAAATATACAAAAATTATCCAGGCGTGGTGGTGCATGCTTGTAATCCCAGGTACGGGGGAGCCAAGGCAGGAGAATGGCTTGAACCCGGGAGACACAGGTTGCAGAGAGCCGAGATCGCGCCAGTGCACTCAGCCTGGGCGACAGAGTGAGACTCTGTCTGAAAAAAAAAAAAACAGGATGAAAGAAAGAAAGAGAGAGAAAGAAGGAAGAAAGAGACAGAAAGAAAGAAAAGATAAAGAGAAAGAAAAAGAAGGAAGGGAGAAAGAGAAAGAGAGAGAGAGAAAGAAGGAAGAAAGAAAGAAACAAACAAAGAAAAGAAAAAGAAAGAAAGAAAGAAAAAGAAGGAAGGAAGAAAGAGAAAGAAAAGAAAAAGAAAGGAAAGAAAAAGGAAGGAAGAGAAAGAAAGAAAGAAGGAGAGAAAGAAAGAAGGAAGAAAGAAAAAGAAAGTAAGAAAAGAAAAGAAAGAGAAACGGAAGGAAGAAAGACAAAGAAAGAGAAAGAAAGAAAAAAGAAAGAAAAGAAAAAAAAGCGGGTCGCTGACTTGCCTTGAACACCTCTTTTACATAATCAGTTTGATTTTAATGGGTCTTTAAGAACATCATTTAGAAAGCACGTCATTCCCACATACACTGTTTTCGCTTTTCTTTTTAATAGGCCACATACAATTTTTTGAAATAGAAAGTTCTGACCCCCTCTCTGTCCTTTGCTTGATTAAAAGGGAGATTTTTAAGTCCTCGACGACACCCCACATGGCGTGAGGATCCGTGGCCTTCACAGGATGTCATCTCCGCTCACAGACACTACAGAATCTCTCCTGAGTGTTTCTCTTTCTGTTTCGTATCTTTTTCCTTTTTAAACTGGTCGGGAAGCTCTTTGGGACACGGTCAGATCTCATCCGTCGGACACGTCATTAGAGCTAGACTAGAAAGCGGTCAGGTCTTGCCTTCATTCTGGCAGAAGAAAGGTCTCTGTCCATCTGTCTGGTGAGGGAGTCAGGGCTTCAGAGAGCCTGCGTGAGGAACACTTTTGTTGTTTGTTTGTTTTATGAGATGGAGTCCGGCTGTGTTGCCCTGGCTGGAGTGCGGTGGTGCAATCTCGGCTCATGGCAACCTCCGCCTACTGGGTTCAAGCGATTCTCCTGCCTACACCTCCGCAGCAGCTAGGGTTACAGGCCTGTACGACCACACCTGGCTGATGTTCGTACTTTGAGTACAGACTGGGTTTCCCCATGTTGGCCAGGCTGGTCTCGAACTCCTGACCTCAAGAGATCCGCCCGCCTCGGCCTCCCAAAGTGCTCAGATGACAGGCGTGAGCCTCTGGTGTCTGAAGTCACCACTTAGTGCCTTAGTTTGCAAAACCTGCTGTAATAAACGGCCGCCGAGTTGGACATGAAAACAGGAGAGTTTGCGTGTCCGAGTTGGCCAGGCTGGCCTCGAACTCCCGACCTCAGGTGATCCGCCCGACTCGGCCTCCCAAAGTGCTCATATGACAGGCGTGAGCCACTGGTGTCTGAAGTCACCACTTAGTGCCTTAGTTTGCAAAACCTGCTGTAATAAACGGCCACCGAGTTGGACATGAAGACCAGAGAGTTAGCATCTCCCGGTTGGCCAGGCTGGCCTCGAACTCCCGACCTCAGGTGACCCGCCTGCCTTGGCCTCTGACTGTCTGTGGGTGTTTCTGGGCTGACTGAGGATGCGTGCAGAGGTGGGTAGTAGGTGCCTGACTCTGCAGGGCCACTTGCAGCCCGCAGAAGCTGGTCCAGGCAGGAAGAGGCGCACACAGCCGCCACGCCAAGCCGGCGCCCCTGCCCCGTGCCCTCTAAGTGACAGCTCCACTGGGCCTATGGCTTTGCTTTATGGGCCTGCAGAGCCACACTGTCAATCTCACGAGCTGCCCCTGACGTGCAGGAATCTGGCAGCCTTCATTTCTCTCCCTCCCCTGTGTCAGGAGGAAAGATCTTTTCCATCGACACGCTCACAACGTTTGTGGCCCACTGGCACACTTGAGGGCGGTGCCCGGTGCCAGTGTGAACCGCCCCAGGCGGCTTCTTGCCAAGAGTCACCTCCTGGGCATGCTGTGGACGTACGTCGGCCGGAGTGAATCTGTCGCCAAGACACCCTGGAGTCTTGACCTGCCCACCTGGGACGCCGCAGGTGCACCTGTGGGGAGTAGGGAGCTTGTGAGAAGACCTCACGCCTGGGTCTCGCAGGCACTGGCAAGAGGGATTTGGAAAGCAGGTGGTCCACGGAAACCGTGAGTCTGGGTTTCCACAACAGCACAAAGGTGGAAGTGCTTCAAAGGCGGACCACGAAGGTGTGTGTCTGTGCTGTGAACGCAGCTCACAGAAAAATGTGCCATCGCTGTATGCACATATATATATCATATAGATTACACACATATATACATTACATATATACATTTATATATATATTTTATATTTATATATATTTCATATATTTGTATATTATATATTAATATACATTTATATATTATACATTGTATATTTAAATATATATTCATATATTTATATATATTTATATTTTATATATTTGCATATATATAATATATTTATATATCTTTACATATATACATATACAAATACATATTATGTATAACTATATATAAATATGAATATATAAATTACATATTCATATTTATACTATACACTTATATATGCATATATTTCTATATGTATATATATTCATGTATGTATATATAATATATATAAATTTATATTTTATTATATAAATTTAAATATATTTAAATATATTTATATATATTTTATATGTTTATATATTTATATATGTTTTATATATAAATGTATCTTTTTAATATTTATGTATTATATATTGATATATGAATATATTTTTATATGTTCATATATAAATATTTCATATACATATTTCATATATTTATTAAAATATATAAATATAAATATATTTTTATTTTTGTATTTTTATATATATGTGTATATACACATATTTTTTTTTGGAGATGGAGTCTGTCTCTGTCACCGAGGCTGGAGTGCACTGGCATATCTTAGCTCACAGCAATTCCTGCCTCCTGGGTTCATGCCATTCTCCTGCGTCACCCTTCCAGGTACCTGGGATTAGAACCGCACATCACCACACCGAGCTAATTTTCTCTATTTTTAGTAGAGTTGGGGTTGCACCATGTTGGCCAGGCTGGTCTCAAACTCCTGACCTGAGCTGATCCGTCGGCCTCGGCCTCCTAAAGTGCTGGGATTCCATCAGTGAGCCAGAGCACCAGGCCATGAATATACATTTTTATATAAATATTTTTATATAAAATATATACATTTTTGATATAAATGTATATTTTTATATAAAATATATATTCATAGTATATAAAAATACTTTTATATAAATATTAGTATATAAAAATATATATTCATAGTATGATATATAAAATATGAACTATATAGATATATAGAGATATATATTTTTACATATTATTATCAATATATACTGGACCTAATACTTAGACCAATACGTATTATATATATCAACATAGATATTTTCATATATGCACCTATATATTTTCATATATATTTACTAAAATATAGATGAATATATGAAATAGATTCAAGAATATATACTATATATTCATAAATATGATAGATATATAAAATATATTCATATATGATATATAATGTACATATACTATATATTGATAGACATAGATATATAGAATATATTCATATATGATATATAATATACATTGAATATATTTTATATATTACATATTAATATACATTGAACCTATTACTTAGACCAAATGAATATTTATTATAATATACAATATGGGAAAAAAGTTTTATATCAAAAATTTATTTATGGTATAAATTGATATGTAATATATGAAAATATAAATTTAAATATATGAAGATCCATGTTTTAAAATATTTTATAATATACAAAAGAAAATATTTATATGTGCTATTATATATGTTTGTGGTTTTATATACATATACACGATTTTCTTTCTTCTCCAGATTTTCTAACTCTGTATTTCCCTAATATCCTCTTCAAGAATGTGGTCTTGGTCGGGCGCGATGGCTCACACCTGCAACACTTTGGGAGGCTCAGGCAGGTAAATCACTTGACGTCAGGAGTTCGAGACCAGCCTGGCCAACATGGCGAAACCCCGTCTCCAGTAAAAACACCAAAAAAATTAGCTGGGTGTTTTGGCGAGCACCTGCAGTCCCAGCTACTCGGGAGCCTGAGGCAGGAGAATCGCTTGAACCCGGGAGGTGGAGGCTGCAGGGAGCCGAGATCACACCACGGCACTCCAGCCTGGGCCACAGAGCGAGACTCTGTCTAAACAAACAAAAAGCAATGTGTTTTCTGCATCTGGCTGCCTGAGGTCCTCCTTGCCAGGAAAGGCAAACATGCATTATTTCACAGCAACAATGCTGCATGTCTGAATTTAAAACAAAAACACCTTTAAGGATTCTTCCATAGTTTCGGTTAGACTAATTACGAAAAGTAAATTAGCCAGAGCAAAGGGCACGTGTAACATGTGATTATGAGGCCGGTGGTAGTGGGGGGGACAAAAACCAGTTTATTGCTTGAATTCTAAACAATGGGCATTTTGTTAGATTTCCATCATTTCAGAACTGATTACCTCTGAAAAGGTGACAGGAAATTCATCGGAGAGGTCCTGTCCTGACAAAATACTCTTTTATAAACTAAACCTGAATTTCAGGTCTTTTGCAAATAAACTTGCATTTGACATTATTTGCAAATAATTCTGCATTTGATGTCTTTTGCAAATAGTCCTGCATTTGATGTCTTTTGCAAGTAAGCCTGCCTTTGACGTCTTTTGCAAATAAACCTGCATTTGACGTCTTTTGGACATAAACCTGCATTTGATCTCTTTTGCAAATAAACCTTTACTTGATGTCATTTGGAAATAATCCTGCATTTATGTCTTTTGCAAGTAATCCTGCATTTGACTGACACCTTTTGCAAATAAACCTGCATTTGATGTCCTTTAGAAATAAACCTGCATTGGACATATTTTGCAAACATATCTGCATTTGATGTCTCTTGCAAATAAACCTGCACTTGATGTCTTTTGCAAATAATCCGGCATTTGACGTCTTTTGCAATTAAACCTGCATTTGAAGTCTTTTGCAAGTAAACCTGCGTTTGAAATTTTCTGCAAATAAACCTGCATTTGAAGTTTTCTGCACATAAAGCTACATTTGACCTCTTTTGCAAATAATCCCGCATTTGATGTCTTCTGCAAATAAACCTGCATTTGACATCTTCTGCAAACAAATCTGCATTTGGCATCTTCTGCAAATAAACCTGCATGTGACATCGTTTGGAAATAATCCTGCGTTTGACATTTCTTGCAAGTAAACCTGCATTTGACTGACGTCTTTTACAAAGAATCCTGCGTTTGACATCTTTTGCAAATAATCCTGCATTTGACATCGTTTGGAAGTAACCCTGCATTTGACTTTTTTTGCAAGTAAACCTGCGTCTGACTGAGGTCTTTTGCAAATTATCCTGCATTTGACGTTTTCTGCAACTAAACCTGCATTTCACGTCATTTGGAAATAATCCTGCATTTGATGTCTTTTGCAAGTAAACCTGCATTTGAGTGAGGTCTTTTGCAAGTCATCGTGCATCTGACTGAGGTCTTTTGCCAGTTTTCCTGCATCTGATGTCTTTTGCAAATAAAGCTGCCTTTGACGTCTTTTGCAAATAATCCTGCATTTGACTTCTTTTGCAATGGTGCGTGTGTGGCTGTGTGAGTGGAGAACAGAATGGGCTGACACCCACACAGCCTCAGTGGAAACGTGAAGGAATTAGAGGGGAAGTCATACATAAGCTCACTTGAAACCCCATGTTTATTTCAAAGCGTGAAAAAGGGGCAGGTTAGCAGAACAGCTCTCCACCATAGCAGTGCACGCAGAACGACAGATGTGCTGTGCTGCATGCCTCCTTCAAGGCCCCAGGCAGGCAACGCCGCACATGACATGCATTTTAAAGCATTCTATTTATTTTTTATTTTTTTCTTTGTGGCTCGGCACGTCGAGGCGTACGCACGGAATGCCACCGTGTTTCTCAGAAAGAACAGATTCACGAAGAGATGGCTGGCCTGGCCTGAAGCTCCTCAACGCTCCCGAGTGGCGAAGGGTTTTCCACGTCCAATTTGCTAAACGGTGAATAAAACTTCACAGCAAGGGGCCCAGGGGGAAATGAGGGGTGGCTGGGTGCCCGTTATTAGAACCTGTCACCCAGCACAGAGACCCACGTGGGATGCCCGCGCGGATGGTGAACAGAGACCCGTGCCAGGGCTGGTGACTCTGAAGGACCCGGGAGTCCGGAGTCCAGGTTAGACTCAAAAGAGTCCATTCCGGATCCACACGGTGAAAACAGCAGGCACCGAACTCGGACCGTTCAGGTGAGTAAGAAATTGCACGACGACTCTGATATCTTTGCGGGTTCCCAAATGTCCTGCCAGAAACCAGGGTGGAGGGCCTGGCCCGGTGGCTCACGCCTGTAATCCAGGCACTTTGGGAGGCCGAGGCAGGACGGACCCCTGAGGTCAGGAGTTCAAGACCGGCCTGAGCAACATGGTGAAATCCCATCTCTCCTAAAAATATTAAAAAAAAAAAAAAATAGCCAGGCATGGGGGTGGGCACCTGTCGTCCCAGCTACTCGGGAGGCTGAGTCTAGAGAATCGCTTTAACCCGGGAAGTGGAGGCTGCAGTGAGTCGAGGTCGCACCATTGCCATGCAGCCTGCGTGACAGAGAGAGAGACACCATCTTAACAAAAAAACGGGGACGGGGTGACACAGCCACTCAGTGTCCTTTCTCCGCAAGGCTGCATGAGGGTAACACACAGTGCGACCCAGGTCCTGGCTGGGCCCCCAAATCCTCCCTGGCGTCCAGGTCCACCGGGGTCCAGGGACCCTGTGGCCTTTGAACACCTCAACGTCCTCAATTCCTCTTCATGTTGTCCACGTCCCCTGCACGGAGATATCAACGTTCAGGGTCCTTTCAACCGTTTTGGCGTCTCTCTGTTACCCTGACACCGGCAAAACCAGTGCCAAGGCAGAGCCTCCCGACCTGACGGCTTCAGCACAGACAGCAAACGCAGTCGCCCGCCCATCAGCCAGAGAGCAGGTCCCTAAAACAGTCAACACAGGCAGCGTCACTGAAACGGGAGGGTCGATTATCCCCTTTGCATTTAATTGTGATTTTGCCGGCAGAAAAGCCTGGACTTTCTCTCAAAGGCCGTGAGGATGTTGTGCCCTTAACCTCCTTGGGGAATGGCCTTTAAAAAAACGCCTGCCTTCTTTGGATGTGGCCACCACCTGCCCTGATAGTGACACACTGAGTTTTTCTCCAAAGTTCGGGTGTCAGGGGGCTCGGGGGAGGGCGTCCCAGTGTCTCTGGCTTCCCGGGGACACCGGTGAGGCTTGTCTTCAGTTTCCCGGCCTTAAAGACACTTGACACTTTGACATTCTCACTGCTAACTGGGCCTGATGGAGGCTCGTCAGCCGGGGGACCCGGTAATGAGGCATGGCAGGGATCATACCCACAGCTTGATGCAAAGTGATGACTCGCGTTTGCTTCCAGAGGGGTGAAGGCAATTGGGTGTCGGTGGCTCCTGATGTCCCTCAAGACAGGGGAAGGTGCTCAGAGAAGCCGTGTTCCCTCCCTGTATGCCACACTCATCTCTGAAATAGACTGCAAATTGCTTAAACCCTGAAAACACGGCGGCAGGAAGGTGCCTCTTTCTGGCAGAGGGTTTTGATGGCACTCGGGGAGGCGTGGTAGGTTCGGGGGATGGATTTCACATGTGGGTTCCCGTCGGTGGCAGAATGCTGCAGAAAAGACACGATTAAGTGGCCAGGGTGGTCGGCCTCGCCAATAACGCGTCTCTGTCTGTCTCTCTCTGTCTCTCTCTCCCCTAGGCTTCTTTTTATTTTTAATTTTTTGCTTCAGGAAGCCGGTTGCCCATGGCAAAACCCCATGTCGACTAAAAAATACAGACACTAGTCGGGCATGGTGGCTGCTGCCTGCAGTCCCAGCGATTTGGGAAGTCGAGGCAAGAAAATGGCTTGAACAGGGACCGGAGGGTGAAGTGAGCTGAGATGACACCACCGCACTCCAGCCTGGCCAACGCAGCGAGACTCCATCTCAAAAAAAAATATATATATATATATATATCTGGATGCCTTAATGAGGGACTTTGCACAGCCTGCGTGAAGCTGATGTGTTCTCGTGTGCGACACGCGCAGACCTCACACGCTGGGCTCAGCCAGAGTGACGGGAAGGCGTCTGCCTCTGCAAGCTCTCGCTGGCCAAGGCAGAAATGATTTGTGACACGGCCAGGCTGACCTCCCAGGGCACACACTCAGCCCCCCGCCCCTCTCCTCTCCGCCTGGGCCCCTCACTTTTATTTTTTTTTAAATGGTCCAAAATTGGCCGTTTCATATCTGAGCATGCCACAGTCTTGGAGGACGCCGGACGGGGAGGGCTTCTACTCGGGGTTGTGGGAGGGTTCCTGCCAGGTGGGGCCACGCACAGGACAGTCTGCAGTGACCCAGGGGAGCAGAGCAGTCTCCTTGTGCCGCAGTGACCCTGGGAATCGGTGTAGAGAAATTACCAGAAGGATTGGAGCAGTCCAGGTTCCCACACTATCACCCTTTGACCATAGACTGTACATAAATAAAAGAGAGATTAAAGATGTGTCTTTCGGCCAGGGGCGGTGGCTCACACCTGTCATTCCAGCACTTTGGGAGACCGAGAAGGGCAGATCACCTGAGGTCAGGGGTTCGAGACCAGCCTGGCCTACATGGTGAAACCCCGTCTCTAGTAAAGATAGAAAAAATTAGCTGGATGTGGTGAGTGCCTGTAGTCCCAGCTACTCGGGAGCAGGCTATCGGCAAAAATGACGAACGGGCCTCAGGAGCTGAGTGCCAGTTGCGAAGGATCAACAGGAAATTCCAGGAGGCTACTTAAAAAAAAAGCAGAGGACGCTGTTCTGCGTGACGTCAGCTTAGCACAGAGGACACTCAGAAGAGAGGCCTGAGGCCGACACTGAAGACACCTTCAGAAAGGGGAAAATTCACCCCCCTGAGCACGACCGAGGCCACTGGACGGCTTGCCACGGAAAAAGGCGGGCTCTGAAAGACCAATACGTAACTGACATTGCAACCTGTCCCTTAACTGAGGCGACGTCCAGGGTTCACCGTCTGGGGAGGAGCTAGACTCTACGGAGAAATATCCAGTGAGCACCACAGGAAACTTCTAACCAACACCCGACATTAAAAACAATGAGTTTCCTCCATGTGCGGATTCACCTACACTCTACATTACATCCAGCCTCCTGTATGTGACATCCACCTGCACTCTACAGTACACCTCACCTCATCCATCTGACATCCACCTACACTCTACAGAACACACAGCCACCTGCATCTGACATCCACCTACACTCTACAGTACACCTAACCTCATACACCTGACATCCACCTACACTCTACTGTTGGGATAGATTCCCAGAGTCCTTAATTTTGGGAACCTTCTTGCATTCTGCAAGTAATAGGCACATTGCCCACTTTCTGGGGTTCCCACCTGGAATCTGAGATAGACCCATTGGTCATTCACCATCCTTTGGTAGCTGAGGGGCCTTGCTCAGGCATTTTTGGAAGGAGGGTTGCACGTCATCTCAGGTGTTTCGGAAGCTTGGTCTTATTCATAAGCATTTTTGGCAGGAAGGCGGGTCTTATGCTAAGGCATTTTTGGAGGAAAGGTTGGTGTTCATCTAGTGTGCACCTGTAGCCTCTGATGTTTTATTCTTGTGTTTCCTCTCGCTTTTTTGCCTAGGAGAAGCACAGTGGTGAAGCCGTGTCCTCGAGATGTTCTGCAGAGCCTGAAACAACCCCTCGTCTCCAGGTCTTGTCCTGCCAGGGGGGCGCCCCGGACTTCTGGGAGGTGGAAGCTGCTGTCACCCACCTTCCTCCTCATCCCGGTGACTTCCCGAAGCCCTGCTGGAGGAAACACCTGTGCTGAGGACCCAGGGCCCCTTCCCTCCAAACCCTGACTCTGGGGTCAGAGGCACAAACAGGTGTTTTTTCTCAGAATTGCGCTGTTGTCTGCACTCAGCCTGGGGATCAAAAGGCCACAGGTCCAGGGGTCACAGGCAGCCGCGTGGGTTCCCCGGGGGGCCGGGGCTGACCAGGTGGTTAATATTATCAGCGCTCATTTGCTGGATCTGGGCTGGCCCGTCCCGAATAAATTTAACGAGAGCGACTTTCAAAGCCCACCTATTAGAGACGTCTGCTCAATTGACAGAGGGTTACCCGTAATTTCAGGAGGCAGGTTGGCCCTTTTCGAAATGGGAACACATGGGTTCCACGGCCTGGTCCCATTTGTGCTGATTTTAGGGGCCTCATTTCCATTTGTAAGAAACATAACTACTTACATATGGAAAGAATGAATAAGAGAAGTCATTAAAATTTCTCTCATTTAGAGAGAGAGAGAAAAAGAACATAATGAAGTAATATCTTTACCAGAGCAGGCAGAAATGTAAATTAGACCTTGGAAGAAAAGCTATTAACAGATCGTTTGATTGCTGAGTTGCTGGCCTGTTTTTCTTTTTTTCTTTTTTTTTTTAGAAACAGGATTGTTGGATTGCTGCGTTGCTGGCCTGTTTTTCTTTCTTTCTTTTTTTTCCCTCTTTTAATCTAATGAATTTATGAATTGTTACTTGTGGGGTCACAGATTTTGTTAATTTCCGACGTGCCTTGCTCAGCGGTGGGAAGACGGTTTGCTTATAAACCACGGATGCTAAGTCCATTAGTTTGGAGTTTGCTAATCAGAACACAAACGATAATACGTACGGTCCAGCATTAAAAGGCAAACAAAGAAAAACACATGAATTATTTCAAGTTTTTTTTTTTTTTTTTCCAGTATCCGTCCATTCTCACCAGAGGTCACTGGAAAACTTAAACATCAGGGACTCAGAGGCAACCTAGCTAGGTAGGTGCCTGATGATAAAATATATGTGAAAGCTTTATTTTATTTTATTTTATTTTGGAGATGGAGTGACTCTCTGTCACCCAGGCTGGAGTACAACGGCATGACCTTGGCTCACTGCAACCTCTACCTCCCGGGTTCAAGCTCCGTCTCTACTAAAAATACAAAAACTAGCCGGGCGTGATGGCGGGCGCCTGTAATCCCAGCACTTTGGGAGGCTGAGGCGGGTGGATTACTTGAGGTCAGGAGTTCGAGACCAGCCTGGCCAATATGGTGAAAGCCCATCTCTAAAATAAATGAATGAATAAATCAAAACTTTAAAAAAGGTTTGTTATCACCTTGTTCCCCGAACTTAGGGGTACACGCAGTATTTTCACAAGAACACAGGAAAAGCCTAGATAGAATGGGAATGTCATTGATCTTCCCGTCTTTTAGCGGAAGGAGCACAGACGTGGCATGTGTGTGTGTCTGTGTGTGTGACTCTGTATGGCTCTGGGAAGAGAAAGATGCTACTCAGTCTTAATGGCACGTGCCTTCTGGACACCCTGGCCCCGTCCAGCTCTGGCAAGATTCTCACCAACTCCACCGGAAGATTGGATTGATCTGAGAGTATGTTGATGCTAAGATCGTTTCTGCACCGCCGAGCTCACCCCAGAACTCCTGTGTCCTGTTGTGTGGGTTTGGAATGAACCAGGCGGGACACACAACCCTCCCATAACTTTGGGCATCATTCATGCATTGAGGGTGACCATCACACCTCACTGCTCTCACTAAAGGCATTTCGTAAAAATCAGAAAGTGCCGTCGTGGCCATTGTGGACTCAGTGTGATTGGTTCCCCTGCCGTATGGTGAACCCCAGGACCTCAGAAGGTGACCGCATTTGCAGCTGTGATCTTTAAAGATGGGATTAAGGTAAAATGAGGTCATTTGGGTGGACCGGATCCAATGGGATTCTGGGGTGCTTATAAGAAGAGGAGGTGAGGACACAGACATGCACAGAGGGACAACCCTGTGAGGACACAGAGAGAAGATGATGTCTACAAGCACAAGAGAGATGATGTTCCTCAGGAGGAACCAGGCCTGCCCACGCCTGGCTCTCAGACCTCCAGCCTCCAGGACTGTGGGAGAATCAATTCACCCTGTTCAAGCCACCAGGTCCATGAGACTTTCTGACAGCAGCTCACGTGGACTCACAGGATGATACACCTGCGACAGGAACTGCTGGTTGATCACTGCTGTGGTTGGAATATCAGTGTTTCCTTAAATTCCTGGGTTGAAATCCTCTGCCTCATGGTCACAGCACTGGGAGGTGGGAGCTTTGGGAGGCGAGAAGGTCATGAGGAGGGGACCTCACAAATGGGATCAGAGACCTCATAAAAAGGAACCCAGACAGCTCCCTCACGCCTTCTACCATGTGAAGACACACCTGTCATCCCAGCACTTTGGGAGGCCGAGGCGGGTGGATCACAAGGTCCGGAGTTCAAGACCAGCCTGGCCAAGACAGCGAAACCCCGTCTCTACTAAAAATTACAAAAACATGAGCCGGGCATGATGGCGTGTGCCTGTCATGCCAGCTACTCGGGAGGCCAAGGCCGGAGAATCGCTTGATCCCAGGAGGTGGAGGTTGCAGTGAGCCGAGATCGCACGACGGCACTCCAGCCTGGGTGACAGAGCAAGACCCCATCTCAAAAAAAAAAAAAAAAAAAACCAGGACGGGTCTATGAACCAGGAAGACACTTCCAACCAGACTCCGAATGTGCCATGCCTTCATGTTCGACTCCCAGCCTTCAGGACCAGAGCAATCCATGTCTGCGTTTTGTTTTGTGTTGAGATGCAGTCTCTTTGCCACCCAGGCTGGAGTGCAATGGTGTGATCTCGGCTCACTGCAGCCTCCGCCTCCCGGGTTCAAGCGATTCTCCTGCCGCAGCCTCCCGAGTAGCTAGGACTACAGGCCTGTGCCACCACGCCCGGCTCATTTTTGTATTTTTAGTAGAGACAGGGTTTCACCATGTTGGCCACGGTGGTCTCCATCTCTTGACCTTGTGAGCCGCCTGTCTCATCCAGGATGACAAGCGTAGGTCACCGTGCCCAGCCATGTCTGGGTATTTGTGAGTTGCCGACACGGTAGTATCCTCTGCTGTAGAAGCCTCGGTGAATCAAGACACCTGTACCTGGAAGATTAGGAAAGACACCGAAATGCTGGTCGTGAAACACTGCCCATGTCTCTGCTCGATTCTTCTGGGAGATCATCCCAGTTGGTTGACAATCAACAGATAAATGATCATCGTGGAGACCAGCTGTGTGTGGGGTCAAGAAGACCCAGAGGGCCACTCAGCCCTATCATCACAGCACTCTGGGAGGCCGAGCTGGGTGGATCACCCTCAGGTCGGGAGTTCGAGGTCAGCCTGAGCAACATGCAGGCACCCATCTCTATGGAAAATATGAAAAACGCCGGGCACGGTGGCTTACACCCGTAATCCAGCACTTTGGGAGGCTGATGAGGGGAATCATGAGGTCAGGAGTTCGAGACCAGTCTGGCCAACATGGAGAAATCTCATCTCTACTAAAAATACAAAAATTAGCTGGGTGTGGTGTCGGGGGCCTGACCCCAGCTACTCAGGACGGTGAGGCACGAGAATTGCTGGAACCTGGGAGGTGGAGGTCACAGTGAGCCAAGATTTCACCACGGCACTCCAGCCTGGGTGACAAGAGCGAAACTCCGTCTCTAAATTAGATAGATGGATAGATAGATAGATAGATAGAATGAGTGATAGATGATAGAATGAGTGATAGATGATAGAATGAGTGATAGATGATAGAATGAGTCATAGATGATTGATAGATAAATCAATCAATCGATAGATGATGGATAGATAGAATGAGTGACAGGTAGATAAACGATAGATAGATATAGAATGACAGATATAGAAAGATAGAATGATAGATATGTAGATAGAATGAGTGATAGATGATTGATAGAATGATTGATACATAAATAGGTAGAAAGAATGAGTGATCAATAAATGGCAGATATAGATAGGTAGCTAGACAGATAGATGATACATAGACAGGTACATACAGTGATAGATATAGATAAATATATAGAATGATAGATTGAGTGATAGATGATAGATGATAATGATGATAGATAATTAGATAGATGATGCGTCGATAGGTACATGAATAGAGAGAGTGATAGATAGGTGATTGATAGGTAGATAAATAGACAGATAGATAGGTGGTAGATAAATAGACAGATACAATGGTAGAATGATAGATGATAGAAAGACAGAATGATTGACAGAATGATAGGTGATAGAATGATAGGTAGATACAATGAGTGATAGATGATACATGATGATAGATTAGATAGATAAATTAGATAGATGATGGATAGATAGATAATTAGATAAATTAGATAGATGATGGATAGATAGAATGAGTGATAGATGACAGATAGATAGATGATGGATAGAGTGATAGATGATAGATAGATGATGGATAGAGAGATAGATACATAGACAGATAGACAGACAGACAGACAGATCCACAGATAGGCAGGCAGACACATGACAGATAGATGATAGATGACAGATAGATGATGGATAGAGTGATAGATAGATACATAGATAGACAGACAGACAGATCCACAGATAGGCAGGCAGACAGATGACAGATAGATGATAGATGACAGATAGCTAGATGATGGATAGTTAGAGTGATAGATGATAGATAGATGATGGATAGAGTGATAGATAGATACGTAGACAGACAGACAGACAGATCCACAGATAGGCAGGCAGACAGATGACAGATAGATGATAGATGACAGATAGATAGATGATGGATAGTTAGAGTGATAGATGATAGATGATGGATAGAGTGATAGATACATAGATAGATAGGCAGACAGACAGACAGATCCACAGATAGGCAGGCAGACAGATGACAGATAGATGATAGATAGATAGATAGATAGATAGATAAATAGATAGATAGATAGATAGATGATAGATAGATAGCACATTCGACATCCCCTCAATTGACAGGAAAACTCCCCACATCCCACAGCAAAGCCGGACGTCTCAGGACGCACAGAGACCAGACCCAAAGGCCCACGAGACGAAATGCTTCCAGCCCGGGTCCTTGGGCCTCTGATTGTTTTCCTGAGCCCCTGCGTGCGTTTTCTTAGCATGAGGGAGCTCTGGGATCCGTGGAGCCCTCTTTATGTGGGGTTTGCCCCTGTGCCAGGGCGAGGTGGTAAAAAGAGATTTTTCCTAAGCGTGGCTTTATGGGGCTCCGGGGGGTGCGAACGACCTCAGAGCGCCGTTTAGACAAGGAAAGAACTCATAAAAGTGAAGAGACGCTGTTGGAAAAGCTTCAAGAACGGGGAGGTGGATTTTATGTCCCGACCACCATGGTGTGGGTGGAAGGAGCTGGGTGGGTGGGTGTGAATTAAAACGTTTATAGAGCCCCCTGCGCCCATAACGGCTCTGACACCGACTTATTAAAGTACAGTTAGTGCAAACATGGGGGTTGTAAACCTCCGGAGCTCAAGCACCAATTAAAATAATAAAAAGCAAGGGGCAGCCGCAAACTGGCGGGTGTTTGGCACGGTGTGCAGGGGAGGAGCAGGGGGAAGGCCAGGCCAGGCGCCCTGGGAGGGGAGTGCACAGGACTCCAGGTCCCGCACAACACACAGGTCACGGGGAGGGGAGGGCGTGCCACGGACACTCCGGAAAGAGAAGGGGGCCGTCCTGACAGCAGAGGTTTCGAACCAGGATGAGGGAAGTACAAACGGTCCTGATTAAAAAAGAAAAAAAGTTATTTATGATACTGTAAGTTCCGGGGCCCGTGTGCAGAGCGTGCAGGATTGTTACACAGGTACACACGTGCCAGGGTGGTTGGCTGCACCCATCCCCCGCCATCTACATTAGGTATGTCTCCTAATGCTCTCCCTCCCCTTACCCCCACCCCCTGCTATCCCTCCCCAATACCCCCACCCCATGCTATCCCTCTCCTAACCCCCCACCCCCTGCTATCCCTCCCCTTACCCCCCACCCCATGCTATCCCTCCCCTTACCCCCCCCATGCTATCCCTCCGCTAACCCCCCACCCCATGCTATCCCTCCGCTATCCCCCCAGCCCATGCTATCCCTCTGCTAACCCCCCACCCCATGCTACCCTCCGCTATCTCCCCACCCCATGCTATCCCTCTCCTAACCCCCCACCCCATCCTATC